>MU261964.1:5000-80000 GCA_020310875.1 Ceratopteris richardii
TTTTCCTCTTGCAATGTAGGAAGTCTTTTATCATCCTCTTCTTTTTCTATCATATCAAGAGTAACCTCCATTTTTTCAAACCCTCTTTCTTTTATCTTATTTATGAGGCGCAAATTTGTATGAATATACACTAATTTTTCAAGGCTTTTTGGTTTCAATTTGCCTCTTCTTTTTGTTTCAATTATTGAGAAAGTACCTAACAGCATAATGCATTCTACTTTCATCACATAATTATTGAGAAAGTACCTAACAGCATAATTATTGTTTCAATTATTGAGAAAGTACCTAACAGCATAATGCATTCTACTTTCATCACATACAAGTGGCTGTGAAAATGCACCTGACATAGATTTAAAAGCATCTAGTTCATCACATATTTTGGCTTGTTTGATAACATCTCCATGTGTAAATCATTCTAAAACATCCATCCATCCATTGTGGACTTCCGCATCCATTTCTGGAGCCTTTTCCCTCCAAATGGGATGAAGAACAAATCCTGCAGCATGAAGAGGGGAATGAAGCATGTCCCATTTAGCAATGCATAGATGTTTCACTTGCTCAAGCCTTAGGGAATCAATGCTTTCCAAAGCTGAAATTTTCTCAATCATCCTATCTGTCAACTCATAAATAAGACCCATTGTGGCCCCTTCTCTATTTGCCAAGGGTAACAATCTCAAAATAGGGCTGCAAACGCTCACAATTTCTCTTGCATTCTGCCAAAAAAATGCACTCAAAACAATGGAAGACACATCTTCAATCTTTTGTGTACGGGAAACCTTTTTGCTTACATATTCAACAGATACCATCATGGAGCGTAATCCATCATAAACACGCTCATTGAGTAGGTTTGCAAGCATAATAAACATATAAGCAAATCTTGTTTGTGCATGCTCAACCAAATCTTTAGTGCTGAATTTTCTAAACAAAGCCAACACAATAGGCTTCATGATCACAAATGTAACAACTTTCAGAGCATTGTCCAAAACTGGCTTTACCCATGCAAGTTTTCCAATATCCTTAAATAGAAGATCTAAACAATGACATGTGCACCTCATATATAAAATATGACACCATTGCTGCTCCACCAAGTATCCTGCTTTGACACAATTGGCAACATTGTCCATACATATTTGCACTACATTTTTTGGACCTACATCCAAGATAGCATCTTTCAATATCTCAAAAATAAACTCTCTTGATTTTACCTCACATGAGGTACCCACGGATTTTAGAAAGACACTTCGATAGATGCATGATACCATCACATTGATGATTGGTCTATTTCTAGTGTCAGACCAACCATCACAAACAATATTGCATCCCAATATTTTCCACTTTTCCCTTATCTTGAGGAGATCCTCCTCAATACATCCAACCTCCTTATGCAACTCAACTCCTCTTAATCTTTGATATGAGGGAGTTTTGAAAGAAGTCCCTACTCTCCCAATTGCATGAAGCATTTGCAAAAAGTAAAGGCTTCTTACCTTCCAAAATGAATATCTTCAGCAAAGAAAAAACGACGAACTGTTTTGTATGCATCATCCCTAAGTTGGCAATCAAAAGCCTTGTCCAATGGTCCTGAAGTTCTTGATCTTTTTGATACATAAGCACTGGAAGACTCTCCAAGCCCAATCCCCATCTCATCACATGGAGATGGTTCTCCAACACTTTCCACATTTCCAATAACATGGGATTCTTCAAGAGAATGGTCTGGTACCCTTGCATATATTTTCCTGCATGAATCTTTAACATGCTGAGGTACCTTGTCACATTTTCCCACACCATATCCCTTTAGGGCAAGAATATGTGCCCTTATGCAATTTGCTCCTCCATCCCAAGTGTGGGCACAAAATTTACACTTCATTGTTCAATTGTCTTTTGGTAAGGCCTTAAGCTTGTCCACAAAATCCCATTCAACTCCTGCCTTGCAAGGCATCTAAAAACATCCAAAAAACATTCGAATTAGCACTTTAACATTTTGATTTTTTAGACCCCTAATATAGTGCTTTCAATTTCTGATTTTTTTATCATAACTGTCAAAGATAAGTGCAGACTTGCAGTATACAGAAATAATAAATTTGGATGGGCATCAGGCCGCATGACAGTATATATGATTATTGATACCTACAGGCTGTAACATTCATCTTTGAGCTACCTGCTGCTGTGGACACCTCTTTGTCATAGGATATAGCTACTTAGCATCTCTATATCAGCAACCGATAGTATCCAAGGTTTAGTGCAGTCTACAGATATGAAAAGTGCAGTCTACAACAGAATGGGAAGAAAATTATGACAAAAAATTCGACTATATAATATATGAAGCTCACATTACCTTATGAATCGCTGTTTTAAGCTGATAATTATGGTAATTATGAGCTCTGTCTTAAGCTGAAGCCTGAACTGAAGCCGGATTGAACAAGAATTGGGGACAGAGAGTGGACGGCGGACGCTATCTCCTATCACATGGAGTGCAACCTTGGAGCCAATGTGCACAGTGGGCAGGGCCAACAGTAGACCGAAGCTCGGCACATACGCGATTACGAATAAGCAGGTTTAGTAGCGAAAACGTGAAAAAAAAGCCTCAAATTGAATTCCTGCAACGAACCTGTCAGGAACCCGTTACTGACGCTAGGGTTACCTACGTTTTTGCTGACATCAGCAAAAAGGTATTCGACACATCAGATTACAAGTATGAGTAGAACTAGCACTATCTCTGGCCATCTCCAACAAAGGGGCAAGATACAAGTGTGTATGATGGGAAAAAGGGGATGGAGGGTGGATTGAATAAAAGAAAGTTAAAGTGGATTCAATAATATACTAGTGCCATCAACTTGGTCTGAGTAGTTCCTACCAAGGAAAATTCGGTTCGTCGAATTTTATTTTTTTAAGGTTCTTTCCATTTGGTTCCTTCCAATTCGTTCAGTTCTTCGTTACACTGCTGATCTCTTTTGCCATTTGATTTTCTCATATTTGGTGCCTTGTAGATCAATTTCTTGATCTATATGCTCGATGTGGTGTGTCCTCTTAAGTGCAATATGCACTGTGGGTTGCAATTTGAAGACTCAATGGGGAAGGAAAAATAGCATATACAATGACACAGTGAGATAAGAGAAAGAACCTGAAATTACGAGTGAAATGAAAGGGAGAAGTTGAAATTATGAGTCTAAACAGCTCAAAAGAAGATTATACAAACTCTGGGCAATTAGTGAGAGACATAAGCATACACCTTCACTCTAAGAACTGCACTTTGATTCTCTAAACATACATGCTCAAGACTCTAGTCTTCCAACTAACTCCTCACGAGAAGATTGGCCAATCACTGCTTGCCCACTACTCACTCAGAGTGCCAAGCTAGCTGATTCCAATTCTACCAAGTGGAGCACTAAAGGTACGCTAAGAGCTCTACACACACAAAGAGAAGGCAAGGCTGCAGGAGTGCATTCCTTCCTTGAGTCTCTCTCCCTGCTTGTCCCTCCCTTTGTTGATGGAGAGGTCTACTTATATAGTTTTCCTGGAAGTGAAGGATAGCAAAAGGGGACAAAATTAGTTTCTTCTTTGGCAGGCTCTCTGACACTTTTGACAATTTTGGTACTCTGGAAGCTTCCTTCTTGGTCCACTTTTCCTGCGCCGTCACTATCTTCCAAATTCTTGTATTCGGCGCCGTCCACCGTCCATGAGTTCTCTGCGTGCTAGTGACTGAAAATTTAGACTATATGGAGATCTGGGAAATTTAGTCTCTTTTTCAAGTGAAAAAGTAGACTAAATCAAAAGTACACCCCTTTCTTAAAAATTAGACTACTTTTGAAGTAAGTAGACTAACTTGTAAAATTGACTAAAAAATCGACTAATTGGTCAACTTTGGAAAATTAGACAACTTAGAGATTTAGACGACTTGGGAAAATAGGTCAACTTGGGAAAATCGACTAATTGGTCAACTTAGGAAAATTAGACAACTTAGAGATTTAGACGATTTGGGAAAATAGGTCAACTTGGAAAAATCGACTGATTCGTCAACTTAGGAAAATTAGACAACTGGGAGAATTAGACGACTTGGGAAAATAGGTGAAATGGGAATTTAGACAAATTGGGAAAATAGGTGAAATGGGAATTTAGACAACTTGGGAAAATAGGTGAAATGGGAAAATAGGCAACTTGGGAAAATAGGTGAAATGGGAATTAGGGAACTTCGGAAAATAGGTGAAATGGGAAATTTGCTTACTCTTCGCTTCTTCTGCTTCTCCTTTTGTCCGAAATCGAGGTAACTTGCCCTGTGCTTGGCTTCTGCATCTTGAAAAGAAAAACAAAAAATACATTATTTTAAGGGTGTATGCATAGTTAGCCAGGTATGATCCGTACGACAGGTACGATACGTATTAATACTATACTAGGTACGTATTAATCATGAGGTACGAATTCGTACGATATTAGTACGAAATTTTTTTTCCTCTTTTTTTAATATTTTTTTTGAAATTTTATAAGCTATATGTAAAATCCATATATACATAGCTAATCTAGTAAAGATGGATGTGAAATATCTCCATAATATATATGTCATATATACATGACGCATTGATCAAGCCCTTCCCACGACCACGGACCACTCTGATGCCTCTACTGGTACTGGTACGGCTCCGAGTTTGCCTCACATCTATAGAGGATAGCTCTCTATAAAGCTCAGCAAATAGGAAGTCCTCATCATCCTCATGCATCTCATCTCCTGGGCGAGGCATGGTACTCAATAATGGCCAAAATGTATCTACATCAACCTAAAATAGAAAGAAATTTCAGATAGTCATTAAAAATTCATACATTATAATTTATAATGTATAATGTATATATAAAAATTAAATTACACTTTCTTGCTTCAATGTCTCCATATTTGGTATGTTCTCCAACATCCTCAAGTTAGTACGGCAGTAAATCAACTTCTTCAGCTGCTGAGGGCTAAGTCTATTCCTTACTTTTGTATGAATAAGAGAAAAGGCACTCCAGTTTCTCTCACAGGCTCTGTATGAGCAATCTTGTGAGAGAACCCTAATAGCATATGTAGATAAAGTGGAGAAGCTGAATCCAAAATTCTGCCACCAAAAAAGAGGCTTCACCATCGAAGCCCTATCCCAACATGAAGGGAATGTGAATGCCGAGTTTCCTCTCTCATCCAAGTAACAACTGATATGCGCTAACATATCATTATGCAAGTGAGAGGGAATAACCCGTGACATGTATGAAAGTCTATCTGAAAGTAACTCGATATCTGTATATAGTGCGGGGCTTTTAAATGCAGGATGCAATAGACCCGCGAATCCATGAATGGGTCTATGCATCCATGTCCATCTCCTCAGTGTCACCTAATGAAAAAAGAAATAGCTTATAAGTGCTTCAAAATCAATTAAGGAATGCAACATGCTTTTCAATTTAGTAATTTACAAATGACAATATTTCTTACCTCAAGCACCTCATTGACTTGCTCCGTAGTGACAAGAGTGGCTGCCCTAATATCATCTATGGCTCTCCTCATCATATGTATGAGGAGCCCCAATGTGGCACCCTCACAATCTGTCATGCGTAAAACTCTATAAATAGGTGTCAAAATATTTAAGACAGCTTTCACATTCTCCCAAAACTCCTGATCCAAGCATAGCATCTGCATGCTCTTTGATTCCTCCAATGAGCTCTCATCCCAATCATTCCATAGAGGAGAGACCACTGTCTGTCTAAGAGGGATTCTGACCTCAAGAAGGTGTGAAAGCACAATCCACATATATGCAAAGCGAGTGGTAGCGGGCTTTTTGATTTCAAGTTTACTATGCTCTCTAAACATGGATAACACTTTCCCTTTCTGTGTGAAAAATGTCACCATGATAGAGGCTTTTTGTGTGCAAGCCTTTACCCATGAAAGCTTCCCTGCAAATAGAAACATCCACACATACATCATGATAATGATTCATGAAAGCCAGAAACATATTGACACATGCCACATGCACATGCACATGCACATGCACGTGCACGTGCACATGCACGTGTGCATGCATGTGCACATGTGGATACTAGATCTACATGATTCATGAAGCATGATAAATTTTAAAAACTTTACATAAAAAATAGAATTACCTATATCCTCCATCAATAGATCAAGGCAATGTGTAGCACAAGGAGTCCATACAATATGCTTATATTCTTCCTTTAAGAGCTTTTCCATATGCCGACAATTGCTCGCATTGTCGGTTACAGCTTGCACAACATTTTCCGCTCCCACCTATGCATATATATATATATATTATCAATGATCATTAATGAAAAAAGCTGAAAAATAAAAATTCCAAAAATAACAAATAAAATTAAAGATTTTACCTCCTCTATTGCTTTCTTGATGTGCCGATATATGAAAACTCCGGTGGTCTTCTTGCCTTTTTTGCCCACCTCTACCGCACGTAGAAAAAATGTACCAATTGGGCATGATACAAGAATGTTAATCATGCTCCTATTCTTTCTATCTCTCCATCCATCGGAGAGGATCCTGCATCCATATCTATACCATTTCTCTCTCATAGGAAGAAGAGAGAGATCAATTTTCTTCTTCTCTTCATCAATTTTTCTTCTTCTTAAATCTGAATAAGAAGGCCCTGTCCATCCTTGACATGGGCCCACCTCCGAGATTGCCTTCACAGTAGCCTTTCATTGCTTTGAATTCAAAAGATTAAAAGATAAATTTTCTAGAATTACCAATTTTGTGATCTTCGAATCCGCGATCTTTTGCTTCTCCTTGAGCCATGTGAGAGATGTCCTCGTATGCCCCAGAGCATCTCCTAATTCACCTTGCGTTTGATATGTAGAAGTTCTCACCGTTGGTGATTGTGAAATATTTGGTGTATTTGATGCTTGAAAATGTGATTGGGCATCTTGTGATGTTTCGGGGACATTTGAGTGGGTTGATGGTTGAGGAGGACAAGCATTATACCCTCTTACATGTGAAGGGCCACCGGATGAAAGACCCAAATGCTTACGTCTAATATCATTGGCAATGTTGTCCGGTATTTCTTTACATGCCGCCACTTGCCCGCCAACCTTTGTGAGGTGTTGTATGAGCCTTGTAGCTCCACTAGTGTACCTCTTTCCACAATATTTGCATGTCCAATGGTGTGAATTGGACTTCTTGGTGTCCTTTTCAACACCAATGCAATGGAGAGTGAAAGCTTCATGTTTATATTTCACCATTGCTATTGGACAATTAAGGGTTGTACATAAAGTAAAATGTGGTGTGTGTGAAGCTTGGAATGCTAAAAGAGATAACTGGAATGATCGGCAAGATGAGCGAGGACCCTAGGTAGGCTTTAGAGAAGCTTAGGAGGGTAAAGAGGAGGTGTAGGACCACCTCAAATCAACCAAAAGCACACAGTCGAAGCGCGGGAGCCAAAAACCCGAGAGCGAGAAGGTTCAAATGAACCGTTTCACGCGTCAAAAGCTGAGCAAGTAAATTTTTTTGATTTTCGTACGAGTTCGTACGAGAACGTACGAGTATGTACGGTACGACTCGTACGTACGATTTTACTCGTACGCGTACGAGTACCAACTATGGGTGTATCAAAGTACCCCGCTACAGTGCCCTAGAGCTTTACGCTCATATCGCGTGAGATTATGGGGTCGTGCGGATCGTTGTCCATGAGTTCCATCACCCCATGAGTTTCTTATATTCAGCCCATAGCCCTATAGCTTGAGTGTTGAGCCTTGGTTCCATTTCTAACAAGTTACAGCGTGTTGTGCACAGCTGTCTGCCCGCAGCCTCCACACACTAGCAACAGAGAGAGAGAGAGAGAGAGAGAGAGAGAGAGAGAGAGAGAGAGAGAGAGAGAGAGAGAGAGAGAGAGAGAGAGAGAGAGAGAGAGAGAGAGAGAGAGAGAGAGAGAGAAAAGAAAGAAAGAAAGAAAGTGTTTTTACGTCTATTAGGAGGCCGAACTCGGCCTATGAGACAAATCGATGTACATGGGTGTATCTTCTGTCAATCAGAAAAGATAAAAGTGCTGAAAAGAAACTGGTTAAGCTGATATAGATCTCCGTAGTGTGCATGTGGGGATACCCATGAAAGTGGTGGGGGGTGTATGGAGTGCGATATCTATGATAGTCTATATGCAAAAGGGTAGTACAACAACCATGAGAATGCATCTAAAACGACTAACTAGCTCCATCCTGTGCTAGTGGGTGGGATGTAATATGTGATACATAGGTGGAGGTGGAGTCAGGGCCACCCTGATGGCTGCAACGGGATCGGCCATCATCTGGGATCGTCTCTCCTCCATGGCGCGATGGTCACAATCCTGGATCTCCGCAATCTGGTGTCGGTGAAGTCTCGGGGCCCGATATCCTATATCACGGGGTCGTCTCCTAGCTCGAGATATCTTAGCCTGCTGAAGAGTCACCCCGCTCGGTATGTGGGCTGAGGGGGGGAGGGCTGCAGCACGTCGTGGAATAAAGAAGTCAGTGAGCTGACTCTGTCTCCCTCCTGTATGGAGTGCTACAGTAGGCTGGAGTAGGGAATCTCTGTGACTCTGTATCTCTAGTAAGAATCGCCCGAGCTGTCGCTGGTCTCTAGAGTCCATGATCTCTCGGAGGGTGGGCTGCCCTGCAAACAGAGTCTCGTATCTGCCTCTGATGCCATCATATGCGCTACATCTGCATACAAAGTGCTCCTCATCCTCCATCTCTACTCTGCATACTCTGCATATCCGCTCCTCTCTGGGAATGTTTGCGGCTCTGCCCGTCTCAATCTCGAGTCGGTGTGATGAGACTCTCAGCTGGCCAATCGCTACCCTCAAGCTATGAGGCATGTGAGTATCCATGTAGCGTGGTCGCTGGATGAAACCGTCAGCTAGTATGTCTATGAACTGGTCTCGATAGTGCGATAGTCTCGATCCCATGTGTGGTGTGTGCCATGTCTGACTAATGTAGAGCTTCCAGAGATCCTGTCTGAGCACAACATTCCTCTCACGACGAGAGAGGTGGATGTGAGGTGAGTCTGGGTCATACTGAAAAGGCGGCAATCTGTCCATATCAAGTCCATGACTATCAAACCAGACTCTAACCTGAGTGTACCAAGCTCTCTCATATCCTAACTCTGATATCTGTATAGATGCCTCAAGAGCTCTGTGTGTGAGTCTATCTGTAGGGAGGTCCCTAATCCTCTGAATAAAGCAGATAGTTTGGAATAGTGCCTCTACCACCATGGGTGGTGCAGCTAGCTCTGCCCTGATGATGTCATGTGGCACCGACTGTTTCCCATGAAATAATCGCGAGATCATACGTACCTGTGGCCTCTCGATCGCACTCCACTGGGTGACTGTGAGACCTGGGGCCCAAACCGTCGCAGCATACATCATAGCTGGTCTGACCAGTGTGTCAAATAGCCAGCCCTTCGTGCGGGGCTCCTGGAAGTGTGCTTGGTGACATCTCCGCTCTAACATGGGTAAAGCTGCATATCCGTGTGTGAATCTATCGGTGGCTGCCTGTCTCATGCTGAAGGGGCCAGGCAAGCTCGTGAATGTGACTCCGAGATAGACATAGGAAGTGACCACCTCAATCTGTCCACCACCAGCTCTGAATCCTGCTCCATTCCTCACCATGGGGGAGGTGTGGAAGATCATGACCTTGGTCTTGCCAAGGTTTACTGTCAAGCCCCTCTGTGTACAAAACTCATCCAGGGCCTCAAGGTGGCGCTGTAATCCCTCGGGTGACTCTGAAATCAAGACAATGTCATCGGCATATAATAAAATGTGGACATGTGTACCTGCGAGGTCTGCACCCTCTCCTCCAGCTCGGAGAATGTAGTCCTCAATCTCGTCAATGTAGAGACCAAATAGAGTGGGAGAGAGTGGGCAGCCTTGCTTAACACCGATGGTGCTAGCAATAGCCTCAGACATACCTCCTGGACACCGTACCCTCCCAGTCACCTGCTCATAGAGTGCATAGATGGCCCAAATCATCCCTGATGGTACTCCCAAGCTCTGGAGGCGTTGGAAGAGCCTCTCTCGCGGCACTGTATCAAAAGCTTTGCGGAAGTCCACAAAGCAGCAATATAGCCTCTTCTTCCGCACCCTTGCCCCATCAATGAGGCGGCGCAGAATGAAGATGTGATCAATAGTAGAGAAAGCTCGTCGAAAACCTGCTTGGCCTCGTGCTCATAGCCCCTCAGTCTCTGCATATGAACTGAGCTCTGCCTCAAGTATGGCACCGTATAGTTTGGCCATGGTGTGGCCAATCATGATGGTCCTGTAGTTCCCTGGATCCAGGGTGTCGCCAGATTTGTGGATAGGCACAATGGTGTGCCTAGTCCACTCCTCTGGGAAGCCCTCTCCTATAGCCCGGTTGAAGACATGTGCAATCAACGGGGCTATAGTGGAGGCTGCATATATGAGATGCTCGCTCTGCAATCCTACGTGGTCTGTCGAACGTCCATGTCGAAGTCGTCGTATGGCCCTCTCAACCATCTTTGCTGTGAAGAGAGAAGAACTAGTAGGGCGAGGCTCAAGTGGCTGGGGAATGGGAGGCTGCCTAGGTACCTCATATAACCTCTGAGCATAATCATGCCATGTGTGTGGGTCTCCAATAGGTGTGGTTGGGCGTGGCTCTCGTAGGCTGCGCCATGCTGCATCACTGTCCATACTCATAAAGAGATGGTATAGCTCAAGCTCCTGTGCCTCCTCAAAGGCTCGCCTCTTTCGACGTGTGAGAGTCTTCATCTATCCCTTGGCCTCTCTCTCTGTGATCTCTCCCAATGCTCGCTGAGCTCGTAGTCGGCGGTAAAGATCTCTGCAATCCTCATCATACCAACGATGTTGTGGCATAGTCCCGGGAGGAGGTGTGTGACGAGAATGGATGGTGTGTTGGAAGGAGCTGATGGCTGATGCCTGAAGAACTGATGCTATCTGAGAGGTGAGTAGGGATAGTGGAGTGTCAGGATGAAGTAAGAGAAGACCCTGCTCGACTCGAGCCGCATATATGTGAGCTAGCTCGTGTGTGAAGTGGATGGTGGTGTGTGGGATGCGTGCTGCGGGTATGCGTGTAGGGGTGTCTCCCTTCAGGGAGAGTGTGAGGTATGTGTGATCGGCCCCAATGGGTATGGGTGGGATGGTGAATGAGGTAAGTAGGTGGATGGCCTCTCTGGACCCCATGACGTAATCTACTGTACTTCCCCCGCCATCTGTGACTGAGTGTGGTATGCATGTCAATCCTCCTGAGGTAGGCCACTGAGTCATCCCGTTATAGATAACGAGATTATGTCGAGAGCCTAGTCTGAGTAGGTGAGTGCCATAGTGAGTGTGTGTAGCGTCAGCTGAAGCTCGAGCTGTAGACTCATCCTCTATGGTATGTAGTATCTCCGGGTCTTCTGGGTCAAATATCTCACACTGATCATTGCCTGTCCTGGCATTGAAGTCTCCCATAAGGAAGACTTCCCCTAATGCAGAATACTCTGTAATCTCTTCTGACAAGCAAGTGTATGGTGAGTCCTCCTCTCGATCTATGATAGCGAAACGCGAGCTAGAAGGAGCAAAGTAGCATAATGCTATGAAGATGATCCGCTCCTGCGAGAGCTGGAGTCGAATCCAAAGATATCTGGCCTGTGAATCACGTGCGACTATCTGTATCCTGCTCTGAAGTCCATCTCTAAAGAGTATGGCTACTCCTCCCGATCCTCGGGTGGTGTGCTGACGTGTACACTCTCTGTATGTGGACTCCCACTGAAAACCGTGGACACGAGGTAGGCCCCGGTCCGGGCTCTCATGTGTCTCTGTGAGCATAATGATGTCTTTGCCTTTGCGCACCTCTTCCAATCTCTCTGGGTGTGTCCATAGATCTCCATTGGAGTTCCAAACTGCAAGGTGTATCTCCTCGAGTGTCTCACAGGCCGCGAATCCCTATGGGATGGCCTTGCCATCAATGATGACACGACCATCTCTGTATGAAGCCTTCTTTCCTTCTTTGCGAGCTTGATGTACTCTCGGCATGCATGCACGACGGTGTGCTACCTGCATGGGTGTGAGATCATCGTCAAGGTAGATGGGGGGGCCATCAAGTGCTCTCAAAATCACCCTCTTGCGTAAGAAAGTAGATCTTATATCTTCGGAAGGGAAGTGTAGAATGAGAGCTCTCTTCTTCGTGGGGTCTCGTCCCGTTCTCCAGGACTTGATGAATGGGGGGGACTCCTCTTTGTAGCCGAGTATCTTGCATAGTGTCTTCCCATCGGACTCGGGGGTAGAGCCTTCTTTTTCTTCAATGCCCGTGATGCGTACATTGAGACGGCGGGCATGTCTCATCTTTTCTTCCTCAATAGTGGTGTGCACGATGAGGGCTTCTTCCTTTTGTGCTTTCTCTTTGGCTTCTTTTTTGATGTTCTTCTTCACTATGTCGATCCACCCTTCTTTGGTAGCTTCTAATTTGTTTTCCATGCTCTCGGTCAAGGATTTGGTGAGTTCTTCTTTGAGAGCTTCTGTCTTGTTCATATTAATCTCTCCTTCTTCGGGTGTAAGAGAGACCATTGAAGCTTTGAGGAGCTCCAATTCCTCTTTCATGTTTGCCCTCTCCTTAGCCCATTCTTCTTTCTCTTTCTGCCATGCTTCCCTCTCCTTATGATATGTTTCTACTTCCTTCTCGAGCTTTGAGAGGCGGCTGATGATGGCCGTGATAGTGGAGTCCACCATCTTGTTGTTTTCTTTGATAGCTATGGTCAGTTTGTCCTCCATTTTTGTCAAATCGTCCTTCTTAGCCGTAGCGCTCATTGCATTCGAAGATGAAAAAATGCTCAGAGTACTGAGCCTAAAGACTTGCGATGAAGACGGGAGCGCGCCCGATGCGCGATGGAGCAAGGGTTTTGGCTTGGCTTTTGGATTTCGGTTGGGGTTTGGATTTAGGGTTTTGGCTTAGGAGTAAATAGGCATTTTTGCTAAAGTTAGGGACAATTTCGGGCTAGGGTCTGCAGCGGGTAGAGCAGGCGGGAGTGGTGGGCAGCAGGCTGGGGTAGCGGGCAGCGAGCGGACCAGTCGGGCAGCGGGCAGGGCAGAGGCGTTAGGGTTTCAGGGTTAGGCATGGTAGGGTTTCGGCGCAGAAGACAGAGAGGACAGTAGGGTTTCGGCATTGAAGCAGGCTGCGCACACAGACGACAAGGTAGGGTTTCGGCGCAGATAGGGTTTCGGCATTGAGAGAGAGAGAGAGAGAGAGAGAGAGAGAGAGAGAGAGAGAGAGAGAGAGAGAGAGAGAGAGAGAGAGAGAGAGAGAGAGAGAGAGAGAGAGAGAGAGAGAGAGAGAGAGAGAGAGAGAGAGAGAGAGAGAGAGAGAGAGAGAGATGAACGTCTTTCGAAGGCCAAAGTTGGCCTATGAGACAAAACCATGTACAATTGTGAGTCTCAATGAAGCCCTGGTCTGAGATCTCTAGAAAATGCTCTCGGTAGTGGAGCATTTTTTGGTGGCAATGTATCCCTGGGGCTAATCCATGTCCTCTGTATGTATGTGTGCCATATCTCCTATGGAATCGATCAAGCTAAGAGAGGATATGATCATGGACAAGGAAAATGCAGGTCCTTTTTTGAAAAGGCCTGTGGCAAGAAATCCTCTCCTTCGACACATAAACTACATGGGTCCTGAAAAAAGAATAGGTGTTTTTGGATAGGTAAAACAAGTCTCTAGACCATGTATAAAAGTTTCATGTTTTTTCTCACGGTCTCTTATTTATGAGAAAAGTGCATCAGTTTTTCCCGACCTTTGTGTTACTGGTGGTTCAACTGTCATTCTTAAATTTTCCACTGCACATTAGATTGGAAAGTCTGATAATCAATGGATACATCATATGTGCATCTTTTCATGTAAAATCAAATGATGTAATAAGTTTTCTCTGTACAGAGGGCTTTCAAGATTCAATTAAGCTAATCAAAGAGCTCTTTTAGCAGTTTTGCACATATATCTTGTGCCTTTTTATTAAAAAAGAATTTTCTTTGACGTCTTGTGGAACAGGACTTCACTTGAGCAAGATTCAGTGGAAGAGAAGTGGCATTTACCTTGTGAAGTGAATTTATCAAGTCCAAATCGTAAAGGTTTGGGGATTTCCAATACCGATGCATTGAAATTTGAATTGAAATTTTGGTTCTATATTTCGAATATCAGGATATACAGATATTAGCATGAAACAAACCATTTATTCATTTGTTTATAAATGGTAAGTTTCTTGCTTAAAAGCACTTCGATTAGGTTGAAAGGACAATTTTCGGAGCCAGATTTTATTTTTTAACTGTGTCAAACACCTTCATTGTTTTGAAATGTCATTTTGAAGTGCTGAAGGTCATTACTATTCGCTTCTAAACTCATTTCCAATGACAATGAAGGTCATAATCAAAATCTCAAGGCTACATCAAAGCCAATATCTCAAGATTCAAGAGCAGCAAGGTTACAGGACAAGCTGTTCAATCTCGTTGAGAAGGTCAGTTGAAAGATGGAATAAGTAGGAAAACTCTCAGTAAATGTGTACAGATATAGCAATACAGCAATTGTAATACAGTCATTCCATTATAAGTACAAGCACCCATAGATCACATGGAAAAATGTTGAGAGGGAAGAAAGGGTCTGAGGGAGCAGAGGAATCACTGCTAACTCTGGCTTCATCCTTGAGCCATCTACCAAGGGGAGTGGCTCACTTGAAAGTCTTTCACTATTTCTGGATTGAAAATTCGTAGGACTCTATAGGTATCCTTCCATGCATTTATAAGCTACGTGCGTTTCTTGTTGGACAACTTAGGTTTATTTATAAATGCCAATCAGCCTTCTTGCAAATAGGGACTTTGAAGATGATGTTTATGTCAAGCTATTTGCCTGCATTTCTCTACGTAAAGCATCTCATTAGCTGAGATACACTTTTTATCCACAATTTTTCTTGCCACATGAACCATAGTTGTGCCAACTGTATTATCTTCTCAAAGAAGCCCAACCCAAGGGGACCCATAAATAAACTCAAATGGGGATATCGCCTCTATGCAAAAAGGCAATCAAAATGGAGTGTGAATAATATTGGCATTCAATTCTGTATGATATGCTAATATCTACCTTAATATGGTTGCACCCATGAGATCAAGTGTAACTTACATGCTTTCTTCGGAAGTTGAATAAGCACTTTGTCTGTGTTCTTGGCTTGAGCCTTGGCCAATAGCACCTGGGTAGCAAGAACATGATGTGATGAAGAAGTTATCAGTGAACGATTTATTTGGAAAGTGTGTACCATGGTCACTAACTACTTAATCGGACATCCAAGTCTACAGAAAACATTTTGATAGAGACAACCCGTCAGTGCAATCAAGGGTTGAAAAGCCTTTGCCCATTGTAGTACAGGTAAAGTGTCCAATAGGAGGGGCCAAAACTTCTTGTGGTATGCAGTAAGTGGCAGACTCACCTTCCATCATGGAATGTTCTTGTACATGCATATCCACCCTATGGTATCCCAATGTCTATATAAGGAGGAGTTCAGCCCCATTTTTCTATTATGCTCACTCTAGGATTATGCTCATTCATGTGACCAAGGTTGGCATGCTATTCTGGTGTGCTGGACTGTGGTAGTCCTCTGTTGTATCCTTGTGTGCTGGCCCCTCGGTTGTGTCCTTGTGTGCTGAACTGTTGTAGTTCCTTTGTTGTACTCTGTTGTGAGTCATACCAACCATTGTCTCTGTATTAGTAACCAGCAGGTTGACAGTTGTGTGCAGCAGGCTGAGGGTTGTGTTGTTATCATTTCTACTACCTTGTAGAAAGAGGTGTAGCCTGCTAGACAAAGAATCTGGTGATTGAATCAGAGAAAGTAGCTTCTTGAAGTGTGGACAAGTAGAGTTGTAATCCGTGGTCTCCCTTAGGCTTATTGTTTGCGTTGTTCAGCTGTGAAAGGACTAGCCTTTGAAGTCGTCCTGTATATGCCTAGAGTGTATTGGTCAAGTTTGTCTGAGCAACATGTTCAGCTAAGTGTCATCCTCATCATCTAATTGTCTGCTGAGTTGTACTATCATTGAACCTTGCTAGTTGAGTTTCAAATTTGTCTACAGGCTGGTATATAATCTCTTAAAATGACTATAGTGTCTTGTCTATGAAATTGACTGGCTTTGCATTCCATCACAGTGATATTGCTCTATATAGACTGGGAAAGCCTAAGTTAGTATTGACCAACAGTTCGATGACTGTTTCCGCCATGGTGCTGTCAAGAAAATGTATTTCTCTGGCCAAGGGCTTTATGAAGTCATTCTGAAAACTCAGGAGGACAAGGAACTAATTACTGCTCATTGTGCTATCCCTTTCTTCCAAGGGCTCACAGCTATCTTCCCTAGGAAGCCTGTTATATATATTGGAGAAGAATTATTACGTGGTTGTCCAGTTTGTGTGGATTTCTTGGATTTGCCATGCTATTTATTAGATCAGATGGCAGAACTTGGTCAAGGGTTAGGAAAGATCCTTTATATTCCTCCCATCTCTCCTCCAAATTGACATAGAGTATGCCTTATGTGGGAAGTAAATAAACCGGTTCTGAATACATGTCTGCTGCTATTAAAGATGTTGGTGGCGCTCTTGTTCATCTTAAGTGGGGAAATCTTACAAGTGCATGTTTCCATTGTGGAAAACCTGGGGACTTCTCTAGATCTTGTCCCATGTTAGTTGTAGAAGATATTCGAATGGTTCCTGCATGTTGTGGAAGCTTGATTCGAGTTCCACGAGATCAAGTTTCGTGTTATGTTAGAGCTTTGAGGAAGGGAGGTATGAACCCTCCCTTAGTTGGTGTT
Source organism: Ceratopteris richardii (assembly GCA_020310875.1). Classification (NCBI taxonomy): domain Eukaryota; kingdom Viridiplantae; phylum Streptophyta; class Polypodiopsida; order Polypodiales; family Pteridaceae; genus Ceratopteris; species Ceratopteris richardii. The sequence goes on from MU261964.1 coordinate 21,788, forward strand.
ACACATGCGCTCTCACATGAGTGCCAAGTGGCACTCATGTGAGAAGCCACTCAAAGCACTCAATCGGGAAGTGAAAGAATATAGCCCATTATGCATGGCAGGGAGGCAAGGAGTATTCAAAAATCTCCGTGTAAGTTTTCTGTGAATTCAGCCGGTGCATCGTCTTCATTCTGCCTCATAGTTTGTGCCCAGGACCTCCAAAATTAGGAGGAATCACATAGGAAACTATCATCTGGTATCAGAGTCTGCCTGCGACAGAGAGCCCATGCACGCGACCTCCAACAGAAGACAAAATATGAAGTTCGTCCACACATGACTGCATGGAGGAGAGTCGCTCCCGTAGAGGACACAATCCTCCTCTTCCCTCTCATCCTTCCCTCTTGGGTGAAGGCATAAAGAAGAAGGCAACATATATATAGCCCTCAAAATCCGCTGCATGAGCACATATGGGATAAATCCTTCTCCTTCTCAGGCGTCCGCACAACAAGGGCCTCATTGACCTCTACCACAAAAGGTAATTTTAAGTACCTTTGGATTTCATTTTCAAAAATCAAAGGGAACCAAAATCTAGAGGATTTAGACCATAGAATGGGAGAGGTAGAGCAAGAGAAAGACGTAGAGGAAGAGCAAGAGGTAGAGCAAAAGGTCGAACAAAAAGAGGAATATCCCTATGCAAAGCTTCATGATGAGTTTGTTTCTCACAAGCAATTCACAGAACTCAAAGAACAAACTCTTAGGTTAGAGAGGGACATTGGTAGCATGACCTCTCTAATAGAACAACTTAAGACTCGTATGATCTCACTAGAGATTGAGGTTACCTCTTTCCTAGCTAGAAAGGAAAGAGATTCCTACTCTTCTTATATTAGAGACGGCTAGGAAGGATGTTCCCTTCCTTGGAAAACTTAAAGGAGAGAGTTCTAGGGAGACTAAAAGGCCTCAAGCTGCCAATCTTTACGAGGGATGACCGTGAAAGGAATAAGGATGTGGTCTACAATTTCTTGCAAAAGTGGAATGACCTGCATCAAGTAAAGGGAACCCCACCTGAGTATTGTGTGCTAGAAGCAAGTCTCTCGCTTGGTCACATGCTTATAAGTGATGGATGAGTTTCAAAGAGGCGAATTCCATCCCTACGAACTGGACTCAGTTTCAAACTCCTTTTTTGAAAGACTTTCTTCTTGAGAATGAGGAAGAGAGGAATTGGGATGAGTAAGAGAGGATTACACAGAGAGGTAGGCCTTTGTCCGTTGACATATCCCACTACAAAGATTTCCTACTGAAACTTAAGGGGTTAGATGATTATGGGTCACTTGTCTTTGTACATTCACTTGGTAATAAATTAGTATTATGTGTTGTCCTCCAAGCTTCTTCTTCTTCCTTGTGTTGTTCGCATGCTTTCGTAGGCCTCAAACTCCAACATATGCTACTTTGCTAGTCTCAATCTCTAGTCGGTGTGATGAAACCCTCAGCTCGCCAATCGCTATCCTTGAGCTATGAGGCATGTATGTGTCCCATGTAGCATGGTCTTTGGATGAACCGATCTGCTAGAAAGTCCATGACCGGGTCTCAGTAGTGTGACATTTTGCATCCTAAGCCAGAAGTGAACCATGTCTGACTAGTGTAAAGCTGTGAGAGATCCTCTCTGAGCACAATGAGAGAGATCTTGTCTGAGCACAATGAGAGAGATCCCCACATTCACCTCTCACTACGTGAGAGGTGAATGTGGGGAGAATCTGGGTCATACTAGAAGACCGATAGCCTCTCCTTAATCATTCCATACCAAGCTCTCTCATACCATGCATCAGAGATCTATATTGCTGCCTCAAATGCCATGTGTGTGAGTCTATGCGTTGGGAGCTCCCTCATCCTACGAATGCAACATATAGTCTGGAACAGTGCCTCTACCACCATGGGAGGAGCAGCCATCTCTTCCATGATGATGTCATGTGGCAGCGACTGTTTCCCCCGGAATAGTCATGAAATCATGAGTACCCATGGCCTCTCAATCGGACTCCACTGGGTGGTTGTGAGACCTAGAGCCCAAACAGTCGCTGCATACATCATGGTTGGTGTGACTAGTGTGTCAAATAGCCACCCATTCGAACGAGGCTCCTAGAAGTGTGGCTGATGATATCTCTGCCCTAACATGGCCAAAGCTGCATATCCTCGTGTGAGCCTATCTCATACCAAAGAGACCAAGTAGAGTCATGAATGTGATCCTAGGTAGACATATGAAGTGAACACCTCTATCTCCTCCGGCTTCTTTGAAGCTCACTGCATTCCTCACCATAGGAGAGGTGTGGAAGATCATGACCTTGGTCTTACCAAGGTTTATTGTACAACCCCTTCTGTGTAAAAAAAACTCATCCAAGGCACCCAGATGGCGTTGTAGCCCCTCTTTGAACTCTAAAATCAATACAATATCATCTGCATATAAAAGAATATTTACCGGTGTACGTGCCAAGTCTCCTCCCTCTCCGCAAACCCGTAGGATGTAGTCCTCAATCTTGTCTATGTAGAGCCTGAATAGAGTGGGAGATAGGGGCCTACCTTGCTTAATATTGACTGTGCTAGCAATGGTCTATGATAATCCCCCTTGACATCGTGTTCTCCTGGTCACTCACTTATAGAGTGTGTAGATAGCCCAAATCATCTCCGATGGTATCCTCAAGCTCTAAAGTCATCGGAAGGGCCTCTCTTGTGGCACAACATGGAAGCCTTGTGCAAATCCTCAAATCAACAATATAATTGCTTCTTCTGCACCTTTGCCTCATCAACGAGGCAATGGAGAATGAAGATGTTATTGATAGTGGAGAAAGCCTATCGAAAACTTGCTTGACCACGTGCACATAGCCCCTCCATCTCTACAAATGAACTTAGCTTTGCCTCAAGAAACGCCCCATAAAGCTTGGCCATGATGTGACCAATCATGATAGCCATGTAGTTCCCTGGATTGGGGGTGCCCTAGATTGGGGGCTCTACATGAACAATGCGAAATCAACTCGTTGATTTGAATGGTCATAATTTTTTACACTCTCCCTTGGACAGGAAATAAGTTATATCACGGTGTCGTCGAGATTTTCTCTCCTCTCTCACTTGTGAAGGCCTACAAAAAACATATTTGGTGAAGGTAACCAGAATTCCCCGAGAAGTCCAGGATGCATCAAGGATGTCAAAGGAAGGTCACATACAAAGTTTCAAAGAAATCAAGAAAGTCCATGGTAGCGGTCAAAGTTGGTCAAAGCTGGTCAAAGTTGGGAAATTAGGGCAAAAATTTCATTGTCACCAAATTAGATGAAAATCCATATACTTGTAAAGATTGTCAAAGGCAGTCTATAGCCCAAATTTCAGCAGAAAATGGATTTGGTAGCACATTGATATGCTATGTTCATTTTGTAAAAATGTAATTTTTCTAGTTTGACCCTACAAATTCTTGTATAGAAAATTATGTTAGCCATATGGTTTGGCATGTATAAAGATCATATGTGGCTACATATTTGTACAAATTTTCAAGGCTATCAGAGCTTCCTAGACACCTTAATGCCACCTTGCAAGCTTCCAAATGTAGTCAAACTTGTACAAGTTAGATTCAGATGGGAGTTTTTTCTGCATATTCCTGAAGGAGATCTTTGGAAACATAGTCCTACAATGTTTCATCTTCATCAAAGACTTTTTGGAGGGTCAAAGAGCACAAAGTCCAGTTTTCAAGGTCACCGCAGTTTTCTAGATTAAGAAAATTGAAGGCTTGAATGTCTGCCACATGTCAAAATATGATTGAACCATGTTGTACGGTCAAAATGAGCTCATATTCAAGGGTGGAGATGCACTAAAGCATAAAGGAAGGAGGATCCACGAATTTTTTTCATAAAAGAAGACCTTTTTTACAATCAAAGATCAATAATGCAGCATTTCTCCAAAAATAGTGGCTTATCTTATCCGAATTGATGTCAGCACTGATCCGACGGTCCAGATCATCCCCAGATCCAATGGTGGAGAATGAGGGCGCCTAAATTTCACTCCTTTACACTAGATTTGATAGAAAGAACAATTCCAAGCCATTGATTTGATTAATCAAATGGTTGTAATCGAAAGTAGTGATCCTAGAGTTGAGAGTTGATTTCTCTAGATCCAAGGGCCCAAATTCATTCAAAAAACTATATAAACCCCCCTCCAAACTCCTAGAGCATCATTGTTAGGCATCCATAGGGCTCATGCTAGCTTACGGTTTCCTTGAGACGATCACCCTCGGTTGAGCGAGTGAGGATCCAAGGTGAGCTAGTATGAGTATAGAACCTAGTTTCAAATTTAAGTTAGAACTCCAATTTAGGATAGGCTCTTGAAACCAGCATCTCTATCTTGACTCACCCTCGGTGGAGCGTGTGAGTGAGTTAGAGCTGATTTTAATGAGTCTTAGACTTCTTTAGTTAGACGTTACGAGCCTAGACAGACATAGGGTCACTGGAGTCGAACTCACCTTCTTACGTGTGACATTCGGTTGAACTGTCATGGTTTGAGAGTCGGAACCACCTTTGATCAGTAGACTGCTTAGCATGACGTACCACGACGATCTTTTACATGTAACTTAATTCAAATTCTTTTAATTCATGTCACTTGTCACTTGTCTCTTGTCACCTCTCTCAGTCTCTTAAGTATTTTTACATGTCTTCTATTTCTTCTATGTGTGAGAAGGCTCCGCAGTATTGCGTTGAACCAGTGAGGATGTTTCTTTGAGCTTGTGAGTAAAATCCATCATCATAATTCACTTGCATGCATATAATCCATACAAATCCATACATATTTATTAGTTTCTGAAAGTGTATAAGAAGCTCCAATATTGGACCATTCTTCCTTTCGAAACTGATTTATGTGTAAGGATTCCATCTATTCTCATCATGCATACATATCATCCAAAGAAGGCTATACATATGGATTAGAATTAGGAAGTGTTTAAGAAGCTCCTCCAATGGACCATTCTTCCTTCCAAATTTGATTCGTGTGTATGGTTCTCTTTCATTCTTATCATTCATGTCATCAATCTAACTTGCACACCTACATTCCCATTCCCATAATTATTTCAACATCTCTCTCTTCTCCATACTCAACATTAATTTCACCTTCACATCTTTAAACCTTCCAACATTCATTAGCTTCATACACCCTGTGTGTGCCACGACCGGACCCGATCCACCCGGATTGCGATCATCTCCACATTTGAACCCGACGTGAAACGCTTCGTGGCATTTGCTTCTGATCTTGTTGGGAGGTTGTGATCCATATCCTTTGTTTCATATTTTTCATCCTCATCATATCATCATCATCAGTCTTGAGTGTTGCACTGGATTTCTCACAATATCGTGCACATCTTCGTCGTGAAGTAAACGCATTTGTGAGAGATCTAGAGCATCGTGCATCACTTGCTTATTCACACAAGATGGAGGAAGGATTCAAATCCCTTATTGTTGAGAAACAAGGCCAAAGAATAGTCTCTTCTATGTTGAGAGAGAAGGGAAAATTCAATGGCATCAACATCACAAGCTACTTAGATTTGTTTGAAGAGCAAGCTATGATTTTTGGTCTTCCCGAAGATCTTTTGATATCATTCTTTGAACGAATTGTTGATAGCTCTATCATAAACCGTGTCACTCAATATGATAGTCTTCCTTGGAGTGATTTTAGAAAGGAGATGCTCAAAGAATTCTATCTTGAAGATTATAGCCAACATAATCGGGATGGATTCTTACGATGGGTCAATTCTCCAAAGCCTAGTAGCTCTATTACTCACTTACAAAATGAGTATATTAGACGCTATGAACAACTTCCTGACGAGGATAAGATAACTTTGGAACCTGATCTTGTGATCAATTTTCTTAAGCTTCTTCATCCTGAAACTCGTAGGGAAGTTGAACGGCGATTAGAAGAACCAGATAAGCGCTATGGTCTTACTGACAATTGGCAAAAAGTGTGTAAAGTAGTAGAGGCTGTAGCCCATAGACATCAAAGACAATCCATGCTTTATGAGCAAACTAGTCTTCCTCAAGCTAGCCTTCCACAAACTAAGGAGCAAGTTAGAGAACAATCCCATGCTATGCTTTTTGACTCTACTCCTATTCCTCAAATGATGGAGCCTACTCAAGGTTTTAAAGTAGAGCCAAATAAAAGTGTAGTTGAACAATCTCAAGTGGATATTCTCACTAAGCAAATGGAAAGTCTTATTGCTACACAATCCAATTTGGCCAAGACTATAGATGCTTTACAATCTAGTTACACCAAAACTTTCCAAAATCAAATGAACCCAATGACTTTTCAAGAGCCTAATCAACATGTTATAGCTACCAATCAAAATCCACAAATAGCTCCTACTCAAGCATATCAAGTTCCTCCAATGCATAATCCTTCAATGCAAAATCCTCATCCTCATGTGCAAAATCCTCAAATGTATCAAAACATGTATCCTCAAGCTTCTCAAATAGCTTTTCAAAATCCTCAAAATCAAAATTTTCAAAATCATCAACCGTATAATATGGAAGCTCCTCTTGCACCTCAAGTACCACAAGTTGCTCCCCAAGCTCCTCAAATACATCAATTGCATTTTCAAAATCCTAATTATCCTGTTCAAGCAATACCTTATCAACAAAATCCTCAATTTCAAAATTTCCCACCACAAGTTAATCAAAATCCTAAGTTAATCAAAATCCTCAAAATCAAAATGGTTTTGTGCGTGGCCCTCGTAGGTGTCCTTGGTGTGATTCGTTAGAGCACTTTTTGAGAGATTGTGAATTATTGAAGGCTGCTAAGGAGCAACGACTAGTAATAGACATAGACAAGAAAATCTGTGACTATCGATCTAGGCTACCTTTGCAAGGAAATTATGGTAAGGGAGGAATGAAAAAACATTATGAAAATATAACCATAATGGACGTAGGAACTAGAGGAGTGAAACTAGAAGCTCTTGATGAACAACAAGTAGAATCAAGTAAACCCACAAAGGAAAGTGATTTTTCTATAGAGGCTTTAGTAAGAGCACGGGATGAGATTAGGAGAATAACGGCTTGGGAGTCACCAATAGAAGATCAATCTCTTATTTCTCACATATCCAATGTAGAAGAAAAACAAAAAAGAGATGAAGCTGAGCCTAGTGAAAGAAGAGTAACACGAAAACAAACCTCAGAGGGAATAGAAACAATCATAGAGCAGGGAGAAACATCACAATCCAAAGATAAAAAACAAGAAGCACAACCCAATGAACAAAAACAAGAGGAGAAACAAAAAGGGAAGAAGACAAAGCAAAGAAAAACAGAACCAAAGCCTTTGGATAAACAAGAACAATCAAAACAAACTGAAGACCAAACACGAGAACATGAACAAAAACAAGACCCTGAGCAAAAACAAAAAAAACCAAAGAGAAAACCTAAAGCCATCTTGATTTCAGAAATTGAGAGAAAAATAGATCCTATGGAGATTTTAGATGACATTTTGCTTAAGAGTCAAGTGACTATGTCTTTAGAACAAGTTTTCTCTATTGCAAAGCCTGTTTTTAAAGATAACTTTATCGGCCTAATTAAAAGGAAGAGGTTTCCACTTAATCTAGATACTGAGATGCAAGATTCTCTAGATCAAGATCAAGCTATGAATGAAGCCTTAAACTTTGATGAATCTGATGAAGAGGACTTTGATGATGATGAAGTAAATGTTAATAAAAATTTCTTAGGACCTATTCAACCTGACCATGAAAATCATGAAAACAATCCTGAAAGCCACTTTAAAAGAACATTTTAGTCTAGAGGTACATCAGAGATGCATGTTAAAATAGGAAATGATAAGAACACTATCACTGTAAATGCATTAGTAGATTCCGGCTCTGAAATCAATGTGATTTCAAGAGAAGTCTATGATAAGTTTCGATGGCCCATAGATAAAGATTGTGGATGGCGTATGAGAACTGCAGATAATGGTGTAGGTACCCTGTATGGAGCTTGTGCTAGTGTGCCCATATCCATAGGAGGAATCACAGAAGAGTTTCACTTTTTTATTCAAGATAATTGCTCCTATGAAGTTCTCTTAGGTCAACCCTTTATTTGTGAGAGTCGTATGGAAACTAAAGCCATGGATGATGGGTCTACCTATGCTAGATTTAAGTCTAAGGATGGAATGCAATCACTTCAAGTCATGACAGTAGGAGTGAATCATCCTAGGAATCGATTTTCAATTAGAAAGAAACCTATTGTTACTCAGGGTCATGAGCATGCTTGTAGTGATTGTGCACCTCGATTCATGTTTGGAGCTACATATGATCAAAATTTCGGATAGAATCCATTGTTGAGCGGGATAACAGTGGATATTGGTTTGACATCTCGCATCCAACCAACATGTACAATAGTTTGTCACTTTGTTTTCCACATTCTAGATTAGATTTTCTTCATAAGAGTCAATTGTCCAAGTCTTTTATCCAAAAAAGCCAAAAAAATTATAAAAACAACAAAATCATGGAACATGATGAGAACATTGAGCATGTGATTGAGACATCTCATTGTTTCTCTACTCTTGAGGAGTTAGAGTTATGTCTTCAACAAAATTCTAATTCCCATATTATTCTTATTTCTTCCCTTGATGAGTATGCTCTAATCCAAGAGTATGCTCTCAATGTTGACAAGTGCTCAAAATTTAACCAAACACATGATGCCTTAGTTGAAACAAAGTACAAAACTGTAGACAAAAAAATCAAACCCATAGCTCAACCATTACCTCAAGGAAGTAATGAAAAAATTATTGATGTGAAAAATGATCTAATTCTTCGGGATAAGAAAAACATAGGACATACATTCACGGATGAGACAATCAAACATGTGAAAATTGGTAGAGATGATGACTTTCTTTTGCCAGCAGAGAGAGATAAATTTGAGAGAGTTATACGGAGCCATGGAAAAGCCTTTACTATGAATCCTCATGAGATTGGTTGTGTAGATCCTAAGCTAGTTGCACCCATGATAATCTTTACTATTCCACATATTCCATGGAATCTTCGTCCTATACCTGTTCCAAAGGCTCACTTACCTGAGCTAATGAAACTACTTAAGAAGAAGATAAACATGAGAATTTTAGAGCCATCTTTTGCACCTTACTCAAACAGATGGTTCACTGTGCCTAAAAAGAATGGGAAACTACGTTTTATTCAAGATCTCCAACCCGTCAATAAAGTCACCATAAGGAATGTAGGAACAGGACCCATTGTAGATGAGTTTGCTGAATCATTTTCAGGACATTCTATCTATTCAATGGGTGATCTATATTCTGGATATGACCAATTCCAATTAGCAATTGATAGTCGTGACATAACCACAATGAAAACTCCTTTAGGCTTAGTGCGAATGTGTACTTTACCTCAAGGAGCGACTAATTCTGTGGCTGATATGATGAGTGCTATGAATATGGTCTTACATGACTTTATCCTTCATATAACTATGCCATTCATTGATGATATTCCAATTAAAGGGAGTGAGGAACGTGTAAAGGACATTACTTTAGATTCATCGGGATGTCGTAAATTTGTTCTTGACCATATCTCTGATTGTGAAAGAATATTTCAACGATTTGAAGAGGTAGGTCTCACATTTTCCATAGAGAAATCTGTTTTTGGTGTCAACGAGGTACTTATTGTTGGACATTTATGTGGCCATTATGGTCGAAAGCCATACCCACAAAAAGTTGATGCCATTAGCAAGATTTCTGAAACATGTAACAACGTGAGTGAGGTACGTAGATTTCTTGGTGCTTGCATCTTTTATGTTATTTGGATCCCTCACTTTGCTCATGTTGCTGATTGTCTTTATGACTTGTTGAGGAAGAAACGAAAATTTATTTGGACTGACAAACACACTCAAGCTATGCGTAAATTGAAGAAATTATTGCTTGAAGCTCCCATCCTTAAGCGTGTGGACTATTCTGCTAACAAACCTATTATATTGACTGTTGATACTAGTCCTATTGGTATAGGTTGGGTCATAAGTCAAGATGATAATGAAGGGAATAGATATGCAATTAGGTTTGGTGCCGAAATTCTACATGAAACACAACGAAAATATCCACAGATCAAACGAGAACTATGGGGTATGGTAACAGCTTTGAAAACAGACAAAGAATATTTCATTGGTGCAAATGTCAAAGTTGAGACTGATTGTTTGCCTCTCATTGGAATGATAGCCAATTGTTCATCTCCTGATATAGCCATGCTTAGATGGATCTCATATATTAAGTTCATAAATCCTGAGTTAGTTCATATTTCAGGTAAGTCAAACTCAGTTGCTGATATGTTATCGAGAGCTAGATTTGATGATGATCTTGAAAGTGATCTAATAAAGAATGTGAACTTAATTGACTATGTTCCACATATATATGAGTATGAGAAATTTCATGAGTCTGAGTACGAAGATGAATGGAGAGACATAGGAAAGTATCTCAGTACACTACAACCATTACCTAGCTGGACTACGAATAGATTCCGTAACATTAGGAAACGAGCTTATAACTTTTTCCTATGTAATGGTTATCTTTGGAGACATGCTAAGGGTAAGGTTAAGAATCCACGAGTCCTAGGAAAACGAGGTCTTCAATTGCAAGTAATGAAGAAAATGCATGAGACATTATGGGCCGGTCATAAAGGATTTTTTGGAACATATGAAAAAATTAGAAGTACCTATTATTGGCCTAGGATGTATGTTGACATTAGTAGCTATGTTTCTACATGTTCTACTTGTCAACTTCATTCATCAGTCAAACATAGAGATCCGTTGCATCCTACTTATCCACCTTGTATTCACTACAAGTGGGTAGTAGATCTTGTAACTATGCCTAAAGGTATTGACAAAATGCGTTACATTGTACTTGCAAGAGAAGATTTAACTAATCATGTAGAGGGACGTGCATTACGATCTAAGACCACTTACAATGTTTGCAAATTCTTGCTTGAAGATGTCATAATTCGCTTTGGGTACATAGAGAAAGTAGTTGCCGATCGTGGAGAGTTAAATGCGAGAGAAGCTAAAGAGTTCTTTGAGCGTCACGGTATTCGTTTGTCTCTCACTACTGCATATAATCCAGAGGCCAATGGTAAAATAGAGAGAGGGCATCCACCTATTGTGAAAGCCATATCTAAAGCATGTAATGGTGACATCAAACAATGGCCTAAATTCTTACCTTTTGCACTTTGGGCAGATAGAATGACATGCACACGTACTACTGGATATATGCCTGCTGAACTCATGTACTGTCAAAAACCATTGTTTCCAATTCAGTCTCATATTTCTGCATGGTCAAATTTGCCTTGGTCTGAAAACATGTCTACTGATGATTTTTTGAATTTGCGTATTAAACAGTTAGAACAAGGTAAATTAAGACTTGATGATGCTGTTGAAAAATTAAGAGAATCTAGAATGAAGAACAAGCATTATTTTGATAAAACTCATCGATTGCATCCTAAGCCAATTGAAGTAGGAGATTGGGTGCTCATTTATGATAGTACATTCGACTCTCAATATGATGCACGCAAAAAGCTCACTCAACGGTGGTTTGGGCCATACATAGTATCAAAAGTCAACAACAATGGTACGTATGCTCTTTGTGAATTAAATGGTGTTGCACTAAAAGCTTTGATTGCAGGTAAAAGGATAAAGTTATTCAAGAAGCGTGATAATGACGAGTACATTTTGGATGAGGACATTGAAGAAGATGACAACAATGAGGCCGATTCATAAACAGGAGTATCCATGTTATTAAAAAAAAAAAACATCATTAATTTTCAAGTTCATGTTGCTTTGTTTTTTTTTTCAAGTTCATTCTATTTTTTTTCCATGCTTGTTTCATGCATGTTTTTTTCAGTCTTTGCATTGCATTGCATATCCACATCACTTGAGTCAAAAAAGGCAAATGATGATTTCTCTACTTGTGTAAAATTGTATCTTAAGTAGTAACTTATCTACTAAGAAATTGATTATAATCTAGGATTGTGGAAAGATAGGGCATGTAGATTTGGAGGTTTATTTTGGTGACAAGACTTTCATATATAAACATGCATATGTATCCTGTATCGAAAGCATAATTGTTGAAATCCTATCTCCTGCTATTGCATGTTTCTACATCCTTAGTCCATCTCACAGCACTTGTATCGGAGTTTAAACAACTGTTCTCCGTCATCAAAAATGGTTGTACCTTGTATCGGGGTTTAATTTTTCCTCGTCAAAAAAAAAAAAAAAAAATGCTACATGTTACCAAGAAGTTTACACTTTCTTCCACCCAAAAAAAGTGATCGTAACCATAAAGTTGCCAAATCATCATCATCATCAAAAAAAAAAAAAAAAAAAGAGCAAGCCAAAGGAGGATAAAGAGGCATAGTAGAATAAATCACGGGCTATATAGGCAGATTTATGCATTAGTGGAGTTTAGTTAGATTTCCTTGCATGTTATTAGAGAAAGAGCATATTCATATTTATGTAGGAAAGGAGTTGATCTAAAATAAGCTAAAGATGAAAGATGTCTCTTGAAAATCCTAAATCTTTGTTTATAATCATATTTAAGGTAGATTGCTTTATGAAAAAGGTACAAAATTTTCTTCAAGATGAGAGGAACTGATGCTTAAAACGACTCAATACATCCACTTCCACTTCATATTGATGCTTGTTTTTTTTTCTTTCTTGTTGCCAATGTTGCTTGTTCATTTGCATATATGTTGCCTATTTGTTCATGCATATTCATGTTGCCTGTTTCAATTATTTCTTTCATGCAAATTTTGCTTCATGTCACGTTACCTACTTATTCATGCATACAATCAATTTTCCTTCCATGTTTCTTATGTTGCCTATAAAAGAATTTGATGCCTGGAACATTTTGTTTTTCACAGATGCTAGAGTGGCGCTTCCGGAGGAATCGCAGGTTTAGTGGGGGCGAATGTCGTCGAGATTTTCTCTCCTCTCTCACTTGTGAAGGCCTACAAAAAACATATTTGGTGAAGGTAGCCAGAATTCCCCGAGAAGTCTAGGATGCATCAAGGATGTGAAAGGAAGGTCACATACAAAGTTTCAAAGAAATCAAGAAAGTCCATGGTAGCGGTCAAAGTTGGTCAAAGCTGGTCAAAGTTGGGAAATTAGGGCAAAAATTTCATTGTCACCAAATTAGATGAAAATCCATATACTTGTAAAGATTGTCAAAGGTAGTCTATAGCCCAAATTTCAGCAGAAAATGGATTTGGTAGCACATTGATATGCTATGTTCATTTTGTAAAAATGTAATTTTTCTAGTTTGACCCTACAAATTCTTGTATAGAAAATTATGTTAGCCATATGGTTTGGCATGTATAAAGATCATATGTGGCTACATATTTGTACAAATTTTCAAGGCTATCAGAGCTTCCTAGACACCTTAATGCCACCTTGCAAGCTTCCAAATGTAGTCAAACTTGTACAAGTTAGATTCAGATGGGAGTTTTTTCTGCATATTCCTGAAGGAGATCTTTGGAAACATAGTCCTACAATGTTTCATCTTCATCAAAGACTTTTTGGAGGGTCAAAGAGCACAAAGTCCAGTTTTCAAGGTCACCGCAGTTTTTTAGATTAAGAAAATTGAAGGCTTGAATGTCTTCCACATGTCAAAATATGATTGAACCATGTTGTACGGTCAAAATGAGCTCATATTCAAGGGTGGAGATGCACTAAAGCATAAAGGAAGGAGGATCCACGAATTTTTTTTCATAAAAGAAGACCTTTTTTACAATCAAAGATCAATAATGCAGCATTTCTCCAAAAATAGTGGCTTATCTTATCCGAATTGATGTCAGCACTGATCCGACGGTCCAGATCATCCCCAGATCCAATGGTGGAGAATGAGGGCGCCTAAATTTCACTCCTTTACACTAGATTTGATAGAAAGAACAATTCCAAGCCATTGATTTGATTAATCAAATGGTTGTAATCGAAAGTAGTGATCCTAGAGTTGAGAGTTGATTTCTCTAGATCCAAGGGCCCAAATTCATTCAAAAAACTATATAAACCCCCCTCCAAACTCCTAGAGCATCATTGTTAGGCATCCATAGGGCTCATGCTAGCTTACGGTTTCCTTGAGACGATCACCCTCGGTTGAGCGAGTGAGGATCCAAGGTGAGCTAGTATGAGTATAGAACCTAGTTTCAAATTTAAGTTAGAACTCCAATTTAGGATAGGCTCTTGAATCCAGCATCTCTATCTTGACTCACCCTCGGTGGAGCGTGTGAGTGAGTTAGAGCTGATTTTAATGAGTCTTAGACTTCTTTAGTTAGACGTTACGAGCCTAGACAGACATAGGGTCACTGGAGTGGAACTCACCTTCTTACGTGTGACATTCGGTTGAACTGTCATGGTTTGAGGGTCGGAACCACCTTTGATCAGTAGACTGCTTAGCATGACGTACCACGACGATCTTTTACATGTAACTTAATTCAAATTCTTTTAATTCATGTCACTTGTCACTTGTCTCTTGTCACCTCTCTCAGTCTCTTAAGTATTTTTACATGTCTTCTATTTCTTCTATGTGTGAGAAGGCTCCGCAGTATTGCGTTGAACCTGTGAGGATGTTTCTTTGAGCTTGTGAGTAAAATCCATCATCATAATTCACTTGCATGCATATAATCCATACAAATCCATACATATTTATTAGTTTCTGAAAGTGTATAAGAAGCTCCAATATTGGACCATTCTTCCTTTCGAAACTGATTTATGTGTAAGGATTCCATCTATTCTCATCATGCATACATATCATCCAAAGAAGGCTATACATATGGATTAGAATTAGGAAGTGTTTAAGAAGCTCCTCCAATGGACCATTCTTCCTTCCAAATTTGATTCGTGTGTATGGTTCTCTTTCATTCTTATCATTCATGTCATCAATCTAACTTGCACACCTACATTCCCATTCCCATAATTATTTCAACATCTCTCTCTTCTCCATACTCAACATTAATTTCACCTTCACATCTTTAAACCTTCCAACATTCATTAGCTTCATACACCCTGTGTGTGCCACGACCGGACCCGATCCACCCGGATTGCGATCACCTCCACAGCGGATCATTTTTTCAAGCACCTTGGCTATCCTCTTGGTGTTCACATCTCCTCTAAAGCTCTTACAGTTTAGATACTCCAAAAGATTATGCTCAAAGTCAAAAAATGGAGAGCACTTGACCGGCCAATGCATTTTAAGGTTTAGATTACGCAAGGTTTTTTGCAACCATACATAATGCTCTACATGCTTTTATTAAATTGGATTTGAAAATGCCGGACACTATTTCTTATTGCCATTAAAACCTTCTTATGGCAAAAGAGAATAGCGAGGTCGTTAGTTCATGTTCAATGGGAACTTACTACCATGCCTAGGAAATGAGGCAGCCTTCGCAATGCTTGGTTTGTTGGTTCATAGGAAGGAAAGGTGATGTACATTTATTTGTAAGTTACTACCATAGTAAGCTAATCAACAATTAATTTCAAAGGAAGTTGTTGACATTGTGACACATGCATGAGCTTATTCTCCATACTCGTCTCAAAACGTATTCCTTGAGGCCAAGATAATGATAGCTGCATGGAGAAAGTCAAAAAAATATTTAAAAAGGGATGAAAACATCTCAATGCAAAATTCATTACGATGTGAATCTCCCTATTGGTCACTTCTGCATTCTTTGGCACTCGCATTTCATCTTGGTTCCTATGCTTGTTACTTTCATAGAAAAGGGATTAGTGAAGTGTCGCATTGTTTGGATACTAGAGATGCATGACTTTCCTTTCGAGAAGCAAGAAAAAAATATGATATGGGTGTCGGATATCGGGCTTCTTTGCTTTGGCTTCAAGAACAACTCCACAATACTCAATTTCCGTTGTCTCTAGAAAGTCAAGATAGACACTTAAACTTGCAATGCAATTCACATAACAAGTGGTTTGATGCTTCCATGGAGCAATACTATTAGACACTACTTCGGGTTCTTCATATTCACCTCAAATGTAATAATAGATGGATATTTCAACATGTCACGATATAAAGGGTTCAAAGAATCAGTCTTGTATGGCGAAGTCATGTACCAATCCATTATCACTTTTTTTTTTTTGTTGGAGATTATTGAGTGGTGGACTTTGTTTGGGTGATTTTCTCAACCAACATTCTTCTTTGCATTTCCTGTGTCCAAGTTATGGATATGAGAGAAAAATTCTAAACCATTTATTTTGGCACTGCAAGAAGGTTAAGAGCTAGTGGAGGGATTTGTGGCAAAGACTCTAATCATTTCTCAAAACATTTCCCTCAAAATGTGGAACTACTTTGGGATTATACTTGTTCACAAACAAATATGCTGCATGCATTGCTGATGAAGCGCGGTTTCTGGATCCTCCAGTTCCTTTGGCAATTAAGGAACACTTTGATCTTCTATAATGTGGAGATGTTTAAAAACTGCATACCTTCATCATCTTAGTGGCTTTAGTGAGCTGTAGTACGCCTTCGGCCTACTTTGCACATATCCTTTTCTATAATACAATTCATCTTTTCCCAAAAAACATACACATATACATAATACATATACATAATACATATATGCATAGGCATACACATAGGGATACGCCTACTCCTATGGCTACACATACACCTACACCTACACGTATGCCTACACGTCTGCCTACACATACTCTTCTATCAAGCCAACAAAGATGAGAGGATGATTTAGTAGATTCCTCAAAGTACGTGCAAAATTACCTTTTTTTGGGTTGGTTTTTCAATCCTCTCCAATGTACATGGAGTGAAGAAGGGAGTGTCAAAGTAACTTCAAGGTACGTGCCAATGCACCTTTTTTTTTCTTTGTTTTGTTTTGTTTCCCCTCCTTCCCGATTTTTTGCCCACCTCAAGTATTCATACATCCTGCAGCCAAAAATATCTCGAAAAGGTTCCTTCTACATAGGCCAAAATCGCCAAATACTATGATTTTGAGGGGTGAATGACCTAAAATTGGCACAAAAGGGCTTTTAAGTTGCTATCAAAGCGGATGATCTTCTAACTAAGGCGATAGATTGATAAATGAGATGAGTGCAACAGGGCTACGAGAAAAAAATGATTAAAACGAAGGATTGCAATGCAAAATTTCTCCAAAGACATGCAAAACTCTAATTTGCACCCTTTCATGGAAGTTGTAACCAACCTAAACCATACTAGTACAATTTTCAAAGATAATTACAAAAAGTTACATCACGTGCATTCCAGTCTCGCACATCAAACCCTTGTGGACCATCCTAGAATCCATTTGATCTGAAATTTATTTGGAACATACACACCAAGGGGATATCCTAAATGATGGAAAAATTGCCCTTACATAATTTCTTTCCCATTTCATGGTAGAGAGCGAAAGTGTACAAGACACATCAAGATAGATTTTTCTTCAGTCACGCATATATCAGACACAGTACTCAATGATGTAAGTAGCGAAAGTATGCATCGGATATTTCAATCTGTCCCATGGGATCTTGCAATCTTTTGTAAACTGTGGAATCTCTTGTAAACCATGGACTGTGATACCCTGTTTGAAAGTTATGTTGTACTTCACTGTGCAGCATATGAAACATGGAAGTGGAAAAATAAC
Source organism: Ceratopteris richardii (assembly GCA_020310875.1). Classification (NCBI taxonomy): domain Eukaryota; kingdom Viridiplantae; phylum Streptophyta; class Polypodiopsida; order Polypodiales; family Pteridaceae; genus Ceratopteris; species Ceratopteris richardii. The sequence goes on from MU261964.1 coordinate 39,414, forward strand.
AAATAATAATGGCGTTTAAGGACAGCTTGATGCACTGACCTTTTTATCAAGTGGGGGGTAGATAATCTTCCATTGATCTTTACATGAGCAGTAATATTAGATGTGAATATATAAGCTGTGTCACTTTGTGGCCAAAGCTTTTCTTTTGCATAAGAGTCAAAATAAAATCCAATCTTACACACAGTCAAATTCTTTTTCAAAATCCAACTAAATAAAAACTATATTTGAGACGATTGGAGGCTGCATGTTCCATTGTCATTCACACCATAAAAATATTATAAAAATTAGATTTACAATGTACAAACCCTATCTTAGTAGGATGTACCAAAGATAAGATCAGAGGACATGGTCTCAATGCAAATACTTCAGCAAAAATTATTGTACATGATACCCATCATGCGAATTGGCCTCCTGTTAGAAATATACTTTGGCATTTCTTTTCTTGGTAGGAGCTTAATACAACCTGCTTTGAAAGAGAGACTCTTCTTTAAACTCTCCAAATCTGACTACATGCAGCAACAATGATATATTTAGGGAAGACCAATAAGCGATCGTAAATCCTTAATTGAATCAATCAAGGTCTGGAGCTTTCTAATTTTTAAGGGAACATACGGTTAAGAAAACTTCATCTTCAGAGATGAGTTTTCCCAAAGAATCAGCTACCTGTTTGTCAAGTTTCTTTTTGCAAGCACTGCAGAAATTGCAATCAATTACAGTGGCCCCACTCCTTCGATCATGGAAGTTGTTGGAATAACTTTGATGGAATGGGATGCCAATAATAGGTGGAATTTCTTTTCTGTGGCTGTTATAGTTCTACATGTAAGAATCATTCTAATTGATCAAATGAAGTATGATTCATGTTCCTATGCATGTATCGTCATCACCTCATATGATCCTTTTTTGTAAGAAAAATAATCTATCATTATCCGTATTAATGGATATGCTCAAGAATTCTGCTATGACTTTGCATTGAATTTAACCATATTTTGATTGGATTCCAAATTTTAACAATATGCTGAATTATGACAATATACATAGATGCATTCTGTGAAGGTTAATCCCTGTTTGTTTCATTAATAGTGCCTTTTTTGTAAATTTAATTCATACATGGTGACCTCATGGACATCAAGTCAATTGAAAATCCAATATCAAGAAGAATGCAATAGAAAAGTGATACCTTGGCAGTCTATTTTGCTAGTTATTTTGGTAGAAAACTAAGCCTTTTCCACATAATTTTTCATTTTGCTGTGCTAAAGCTCTATTAAAATAATGTAAATCAAGTAAAGTGAACGAGTTTTACTGCTATATTCTATGTAGGTGAATACTTTACAGTGGAATCATCCTGTACAGACATCAAGCTCTATCTCAATACCAGTGAAATCTGGAAGAAATATTGCAGATTTGCAGAAAAAGGTAATCTTCAAAGTATAATGAATGTCCTCTGATTGGTTCCTTATACGACGCTAACTTTTGTTGGCATTTTTCATGATCACAATATCAATACCTTGTCTCTTTGTTTCATTTTCTTCTCTATATTTCCTATGTATGTATCAACTTCTTTATCTTCTGTTCTTTCCAAGTCTCACTATGAACAATATGGGTTTTTGGGGGCTTGGGTATGGTGGATAGAGCTCAAGGTGCAGTAGACTTGGATAATTTTTCTGGCTACAGACCGTCATGATTCTCATCATATTCCTGTTACAGCTCAATTCAGGCTTGTCATCCATGCACCTATCATTGGGGTTTCATGCTGTAGGTGATCGTGGGTAGGTCTGCACGGGAAGGAGATACTCTAGAGAAGAAGAAGAAGAAAGGTACATGCCGCAAAGGAGGAAGGGAAGTACATGGAATCCATGCAGGAAGGGAAGCACAAGACAGAGACAATTGAAGCCAACAATCTCCTTCCAATGGATTATTTAAACAAACACTTTTACAAGCGGGATTCCCCCTAGGAATGCATCATAGGTACCAACCTACACAATGTATAGAGGGAGCACCAACTCTCTAGCCATCAAGGATTGCATAAGCAAGTTGATTACAGGAATGGTATTGTCAAATACACCGGGAAGAATACTATAACCAACATTAAGAAATGGGCACTCGAGAGTGAGCATATTCGTGTCCTTAGATATCTATAAAGTGATCAATGATGAAGCCACTCTTCATGTGATTCCATCCTTTTATGTAGCTTCATCCTCAATGTGCATGCCATGGCTACCCACTTCATCCCATGATTGCTAATGACTCCAAAGCTCCATGATGATGTGTCTCTTTCTCTCATGTGTCCTCTTTTTGCATGAATAAGACAAAAAAAATCATTACAACATTGTTTCGTGGCTTTCCTTTCTATTTTTGGGGATGTATATGTGGCTGCTTCATTATTCTGGGTTTTTTGGTCCAGTGTCCTTATTTTTATGACTTCTATTTCTCCCTCTTCTTCTGCTTCCTACTTGCTTTATTTGCTTGAGTTGGTTTGCAACAATGAGGTTGACCATGTAGGCCAAGTGGATTACACTACTTCATTATTGCCTTGATTGTTTGTAAACTAAGATGTACAGGCAATAATCTCCACGACGGTAAATATTTATAACAAGCATCATTTTGAGAAAGGGTAAGTGGAGCTCATGTGTGGTCCATTGGAATGTGCTCCTCATGATCTTGGAGAGGAGACAAGCTATGCGTGCATATATCGTGATAGATTTGTGATGGTATCCAATGTGGATGAAATCTTTTTAGTAGCTTAGCATTAAGGGATCATGATATAGATAAAGTAGCTATTATTATATCGAGGTCTAGGGCCATACTTTGTTGAAACCATGTCTCCCAAAGCTTTCCTACTCCAAGTTCCCTTTGTTACAAAAAAATGGCCCATGTTCGGATTCTACTTTTAACCTTGTTTCTATGCATCCACAATAACCCTGTCAAACGTTTTGCAAGGTCCAATAGCTATTACCAAAAAAGGTGGAGAATCTGTTGATGAAAACTCACTAAACTTTTGTAAAGAACCAAAAATCAGATAGACTATGCAATTTAAAGTACAAGATGTACTGTGAATCCAAAGGTCATGTTCCTTCAAATATATGCACCTTGAGGAGAATTAAAATCCCTTTTTTTTATCATTTGGGTGGATGAAGTCTTCATTATATCTGTCAAATCATCCACAAAATTATAAGTGCATGTTCTTCGATGGATTTCATTACTTGTTATAAGAAGGGAGTGTAAATCATCCTGGTAATATGTGCTAAAATTAGTAGAGCCCCCTTGAGCCTTTCGTGCTTTTTGCCTAAAAGACATGCATGATTCCCAAGGATAGAAAGCTACGCGCGTCATTGCGTTTGCGTGCACTCAAAGATGAGAGACAAGATGGTTCACCGCCCAACCACACAACTTTATAAATATAATTCCTCAACTTTCTCTAACTCCATGCAATGCATGCATGAGTGCCAAGTGGCCTCACACCCTCCAACCTCCAATACTGGTGGTTCACACTAAAGTTGATATAACATTTCCTTTCCCTAAGTTCAGGTTTGTCCTACTTGGTCATGGAAGGTATAGGTGAGTTAGAGTAATAACTCTAACTCACCTATACCTGGTGAGTTAGAGTAATAAAATATCTATGAGTTGTTCCCACTGAACCCCATGTACCTGGTGTACATGGTCATCTCTTCGTAGTGTTTCCCCATATGTTTTTCCTTAATAAGACTCTTGGACAGTCTTTGTAAGGGTGGGAAACTGTCTCTGAAGGGTCCTAACCCGCTCCCATGTAGCACTATTTTTTGGAACTATCTTTCCAATTAACTAGATACTCTTGATATAAACGATTCCTCATTCGTGGTTCTTGAGTACGTAGTATGCTCTCAGGCTCATGTGGAACAGGTTGAACAGAAGTAGGCTTGATAACCTCACTTTCTGGAATGGGGTTATCAAATTCTCCTAATTTTTTTTTTAACATGTTGACATGAAATACAAGATGAATCTGACTACTATATGGAAGTTGGAGCTGGTAAGCCATCCGACCTATTCTCGTAAGTATTGGGAATGGACCACGATACCTAGGTGATAATTTAGGACAAGGTCTCGTCTTCATGGTTTCGGACCTAGAAGGAACTCTAATATAAACTTGATCTCCTACCTCAAAGTTGATTTCTCTTCTTTGAGGCTTAGTATAGGTTCTAGCGCTATCTTGAGCTTTCCTAATACTATAGAAAGTTTAAGCATATCGTTTATTAGAAAGTTTAAGCATATCGTTTATTTCTTGCAAGAAATCTTTTGCAGCCTGAACTCTCTCATTCTCTAAACCAATTGCATAAGGAGCTCTTGGCTGAAAATCATACATAAGCATGAATGGACTATACCCTGTGGAAGAGTGCTTGGCACTATTATATGCAAACTCTACTATAGGCAAGTACTCTTCCCAATTAGTTTGTCGTTCATTGACATATGCATGAAGCATATCTTCTAAGATTTGGTTAGCCCTTTCTGTTTGCCCATCCATCTAGATGCCCATCCGTCTCTAGATGCTAAGCTGTACTCATACTAAGTTTAGTATCCAACCTCTTGAAGACCGCTCTCCAGTAATGGCTTGTAAATTTTCTATCCCGATCGGAAACAATGTCTAAAGGAACACCATATACTTGGTATAAGTTCTCTACAAACAATCTGGCCAACTCAGGTGTCTTCACTGTACTTCATGTTGGAATAAACCTAGCCCTTTTGGTAAACCTATCCACAATTACCCAGACCGAGTCGCGCCCTCTCTGTGTCTTAGGTAATCCTACTATGAAATCCATAGATATACTCTCCCATTTTCCATTGGGAATGTCCAACGGGTGGAGCAATCCTCCTATCTTTAACCTTTAACCTTTACTGACCTGACATTTATTGCACTTGAGCACATACTCTTGGATGTTCTTGTGAAGTCCAGGCGAGTAAAACTGCCTCTTAACAAGATCACAAGTCTTGTTAATACCTTTGTGTCCTGCATTCGGTGTGTCATGACACTCATACAGAATATGCTATCTCATTTCAGAATCCTTAGGGACACATAATTTTCCTTTATACAACAAATATCCATCATGGATACTGTACTTCTTCCACTTGAATTCTTCTTGAGTATCCATCGATACTTCATCCTCATTAGAAACCCGTATTGCAAAATCCCCTTGCTCAATAGCTTCCCAAATCTCTGAATAAGAAGGATCAACCTTACACTTCCCTTTAATGGACTCAATTAACTCACTAGTGATCTGAGTAAAACTCAACCCGTTGAGCATAGGCATGCGACTAAGTGAATCAGCCACTACATTAAACTTTCCTATCTTATACCTAAGCTCATAATCAAACTCTTCAGGGGTCTCAGCCGATGGGGCCTTACGACCTTCAAGGTCTGCTTGATTAGAGAGCCATTTAATACTCTCTTGATCAAACACTATTGTAACCTTGGCACCATACAAATAATGACACCGTTTCTTTAAAGCATGGACAATAGCATACAACTCCTCGTAGACAGAGTAATTTCTTTGAGCTGGTTCTAATTTCTTACTTTCAAATGCTATTGATCGACCATTGTGAATTAGAACAGCTCCTATAGCATAATCACTTGCGTCAGTCTCAACCACAAAGGGTTGATTGTGATTTGCTATTTGTAATAATGGAGCTATAGCTATTGCCACCATTAGTCTTTCCATACGTCTTCTTTGTTCATCTCCCCATTAAAAGGCTTTCCCTTTCCCTTTAAGTTGGTCCGTCATCGGAACAACTATCTTGGCATAGTTCTTGATGAATCATTGATAGAATCCGGACAAACCTAGGAAGACATGCAGTTCTTCCAGGTTTCTAGGGTGAAGCCATTCGATAGTAGCTCGCACCTTTTTAGGATCCATTTTCATTCCATGTTTGGAGAAGATATGGCCAAGATATCGAACTTCTTGTTTAAAAAATTCACATTTTGTCTCTTTAGCATAAAGGGAATTTTCTTGTAACACTTGAAAAACTAACTGCAAGTGTTCCAAATGTGCATCTTCCGACTTACTATAGATGAGTATATCATCTAGAAAGTCAACTACAAACCTGCCTAGGTAAGGCCTCAAAACACTCTTCATGAGAGTCCTGAACGTGGCTCGAGCATTAGTGAGACCAAATGGCATCACCAAAAACTCGTAATGTCCGTACCTAGTCCTAAAAGCAGTCTTAGGTACATCCTCTGCTTGTATGCCATCTGAGGATAACCATATCTCATATCAAGCTTAGTAAAATACTTAGCTTCTTGATGATGACCAGATCTTATATCAAGCTTAGTAAAATACTTAGATTCTTGTAACTGGTCAAATAGATCATCCAATCTAGGCATTGGAAATCTATTCTTCACTGTGACTTTATTTAATGCTCTATAGTCAATACAAAGTGACATAGTCGTTGCTCTGATACCAATATGCTAAAATTAGTAGAGCCCCCGATGAGCCTTTCGTGCTTTTTGTCTAAAAGACATGCACGATTGTCGAGGACAAAAAGCTATGCACGTTGTTGTATTTGTGTGCACTCAAAGATGAGAGACAAGATGGTTCACCTCCCAACCACACAGCTCTATAAATATAATTCCTCAACTTTCTCTAACTCCATGCAATGCATGCATGAGTGCCAAGTGGCCTCACACCCTCCAACCTCCGATAGAGATGGTCCACACTAAAGGTGATATAACACAATATGACTTTGTTTAGTGCAAAAGTCTTACACATTGTCCTATCTTGTTGAATCTCCATTTTTTGGTGCAATGATCATAAAGGATATCCATTTACATTGTTACATAATACATTGGAACTATAATCTGTAGTATGAAGGTAAAGATATGCATGGAAAAGGTTATTGGAGCTATGGATACTCCCATAACCATGAAACTACAAGATCAACCTTGAAGAATGACTTGTCCGTCATTACTAGTGAATCATTCCTTTTAATAACTAGTCCTTGAAGGTATGCACATCATTTATCAAGTATTGCTCCTTATTTTGGAGCTAGCAATTCAAATCTCCTTGAGCTGGAAGCCTTCTTCTGTAGCTAGCAATTCAAATCTCCTTGGGCTGGAAGCCTTCTTCTGTAGGTTAGTAGCAAATTATAATCTCTCCATCGTTTTCTTCCTTTTGGAAATCGGCCATTAGAGTATCCCTAATGTAAGGATCCTTTTGTTTTGGACAACGATGACAACAACATTCTTTGGTAGGGAGCATTTGCTTTGGAAATGGTCATTACCACATGGAAAGCACATGAATATCTATGCAATTTACGTGGACATTTTTTTTTTGGTTGTTGGTCTAGGGGATGGGGAGGTGAGGCTATTCATGTAGAAACTTGGGATAGAGGAAGATATTAGGGTGCTGTCTAATGATGAAGGTCTAACCTTGTGGGAGTATGGTTGGTTTTACCCATTGGGTTTGTACGTGTGGTTGGAATTGGAGGTCTTTCACGTAATAATAGTCCTTTGCATCATGCCTGTGGGCGCTTCTGCATAGAATGAATCGACTTATTGCATGTCATACACCATATGCATTCTCACTTTGTTCATCGAGCAGAGTTCCTCTAATTCTTGTCAAAGTTATGCCAAGGCATTTGCCTTGTTTACCTAGTGGAGAGATTTCTTTTCCTTTGGCAAGGACCTCGAAGCTTGAGAGCCTTCCGACTCCCCTTGAGTTACATGATAGCGCCGATAGATCCATGTCTATTAGCCATGGCTAATTTTTGGCCTCCTCTGAGTTAGATTCTTGCTTTTTTAATCGAGAAGATTCCACCACAAAGTAGGTCTTAAAAACTCTGACAACTTCTATTGAGAGGATTTTAGAAGAGCCGTTTTTTATTGATTCTTGATTGCAACTCTACAAAGATGCATTTGTAGACTTGTTCCCTCCACATGGATGGGACTTGTGGATAAATGGTATAATTGATATGAAGATAAGCACTTTACCACGACCAGATCACCAAGGATTACAACAAGACGGGTGGATGGGTTTTGTGGTGGACAACAAGGATAGGCAATTCAAATTAACCTAAAGAGGACGTGTGGCAATGCCTGAGGATGAACAAATTTAGTGGACATCAAGATAAGTAGCTGGCAAGGTCGAGTATTTAGAGTCACATGAAGAAGAAACAAAGGAAAAGCCCCCTTTTGCTCTGTGCCAATCGATATGATCCCCCCCCCCAAAACAAAAAAAAGGGGGAGGGGGGGAAGAAAAAGAAAAAGAGAGAAAGAAAGAAAGAAAGAAAGAAAGGAAGAAAGAAAACAAATATTTGGATATGATGTCAATGTTTGTAATTTATTGACTCCGAATTCTTTGGATGATAAAGAATATGTATTCATGGAAGAAAAAGTTGTTGCCAATATAAAATCTTCAATAGTTAAGATTATTACATGAAATGTGAAGGGATTGGGAGCCCAATTGTAAAAACGATCGTTTTGGGATTCATTGTTACACTGACATTGATATCCATGTTCCTTTATTTGCATTATAAATGCAAAAAAGTTGAATTTGTGTTGCAGTTTTGGATCGCTTATGCCTGTAGATCAAATTTCTCTGGTCACACCATAGGGATTAAGAGTGATCTTCGACTTAAAATTATACTCAATGATACGAGTGGAAGAGTTTTAGCCTCTCCTTTCCATTACAATGAACCGAAGCAAATGCTTATAATAACTATGCTTTAACTTGTGTTCTGGGTAGGCTTAGGGATAACCTCCCATATTGTTATTAATCTGCCATCTTTAAACATGTGGTTGGTTGGTGATTTTAATTTGGTCGAAAGATTCCATCTGTGATTCGTATATAAAAGCATCACATTAATGCGAAGCACTTCTTAAATGTTTGAATTCCTTTAGGCCATGTGAGATAGGATGGTTATATCACTCCTCTCATCATAAAGCATGGGCAAGACTAGACAAAATTTACTGTTATGTTGTAGATGTTTTGCTCTCCTTGGAATGTTCATGTAAGACATTGCATTTATATACCTGATCATAGGTCAATTATCATGCACAACCGATCATATGCTAATTACCATGCAGAGCTATGAAGCCGTTAGAACTTAGAGAACATAGAAACATGTTCATAAGGAATCGACCTCTCAGAACTAATATTACTTACCTGGCAGGGGCACCAACGATTGCATTTTTTGTCTCTCTCTAAAAACTGGTTTTTTTCCCTCTATTTTTGTATCTTTTAAAAATGATTAAATCTCCCCTGAGACGGGCCTGGAGAAGTTATGCTTATGCCAATCAACAAACTTGCATATCACAGTTCTCATGTTTGAGATGTTAGTTTGTTATATATTTGAACACTACTGACAAGAAACAGTTCTTCGTGCTTCTGTCCTCACAGATTGAAAGCCTTAAACTACAAGTCTTGAAAGAGAGGAACCAAAGGCAAGCAGTCGCCCAACAGCTTAACACACTTCGTCATCAAAATGAAAAGGATTTGCAGCATAAGCAAAAAATATGGGAAAACAAGTTTCGTGAACTTCAGAAGGAGAAATATAATCTATCCATACGCCTACAGGTATTCCAAACAATGCTGTATAATTTCAATATGTTACCTATAAATGATTTAGTTCAAAAGGTTGATAGGAGATTAAATTTCTCATCACCTGTGATATGGTTTTAGACGTTTGAAATGAGTAGTCCTAGACAGCGCATAGCATTAGGAGAAGATGCACATTTGACTGACGAAGATGTCAAACACTTACGAAAAGAAATTGAGCAACAGGAATCTTTGATCAGGGGATACCAGGTAAATCATTCCAATTGCTTCTAATGACTATAGCTCAAAATTTTATGTCCCCATGGTTACGAATCATAAATCCCTCTGGCACTCTTTATGCAATTTGATGGTGCTTTACAAATCTTTTTAATTATTATTTCTGAGCATGTCTAAACAAAACATTTTTCGTGTAGATTGAGAATGAGAGAGCCACAGAAAGCTTGAGAGAAGCTCAAAGGCAAGCAAAGGAGAGGGAGCGGCTTTTGTTAGAGCAAAATAATGCCTTAGTGACCCAGCTGGCTTCTTTGCAAGCTTCCTATTCTCCAAAAAGATCAAATGAAATGGCATATGCATCTCTAACAGAGTCACTCTCTCTAAAAGCAGAAATTTTGAATGCACAAGCAAGAGAATCTGCTTTGATTACAGAATTGGAAAAAGTAATGTATCACCATTTAAATTTGTTTCATTGTTAGAAAGATCATTTCTAGTAAATAAATTGTCGTTTATAGTTCAGAGAGAGTTATAAACGCTTTTACAAATAAGATCAAACTCTTTATTTCCATATGCATTGCATTCTTTACTGAAAAGAAACTTTGGAAAATAACCATTTTTCCCTGTGGAAGGCAGGGTACTGCAAAATTTTTGGGAGGTTTTGAAAGAAAATGATCTTATTTTACATTCTTCCTTGTATGTGCTATATCTGCTCTGCTTATTCTTCCCTTCCCCCCCCCCCCCTTTTGGTATTTGTTTTTCTTTTTCTATAATAAGAACCGTAAAATTTTCAAACTTGTTCAATTGTGATGGAACAGTGCTCCATTGCAATGTCTTGCACGGTCTTTGCAACTTTCAGAATGAGAACAGTGAACTGCAACCTTGTGACAAAGGCGATGTGGTGCAATCAAGAAAGAAAGCTAAATTAGAATGTATCTTCACAGGGAAGAGCCTGAGAGCAAGTGTTTGATCATCTCTTGTAGCCTCCATAATTCACATCCTCATAGCTTTCATTGCAACCTATGCACACTTCGTACGGCATATGCTCTACCACATACTCGTTAACCTTTCTCTACACTCACATTGCCTTCCTGATTCATATTGAGCCTACATTTTTCCATTTCTTCATTCTTGAAGCTCATAGTTACCTCCCCCCATTCAAGTGCATTGTTCAGCTCATATTGCTCCCTCTATCACTCCATTACATTCACCTTCGCTTCTTAGTGACAAAGCATAAAGCCCCCCCACACACCCCCTCCCCCCCCCCCCCCCCCCCCCCAAAAAAAAAAAAAAAAAAAAAAAAAAAAAGTGTTACATATAGCAATGGTAAAGATTTTGGCCCTTTTAAGGAGCCAATGCGAATGACACTCCATGATTTCTTCATCAAATGTATGGCTACAAGAGAAATTGAAGGGTACCCAAGGCCTACCCGTCTTCCCACAGCATAGAGCTTATGTGATACTGACTCTCATTCAATGGTGGACCATGGCAGCACCATTTAAACCCAATACTAGATCTCAAGGATGCTTCAAAAGATCCAGCAATAAAAAATGCAAGAGCATAGCCATAATCAAACTCCCTTGAACTATGGGTACCTTAGCAAGAAGTAAGTTTGCCAAGATATATTGGAGGCTTTCAAGCAATGTGTTCTTTCATTTGATATAGATAATGTCTAATCTTTTTTGATTGGGAAACCATTTCCATTTTGAAGTGAGGACCACTCGAGTTGAAAAAATTGAAGAGAGAGGAGCAGGAATGGGTTTAGAACCAGTGAAGTACATATAAAAGAAATATGATTGTATTCTTATGCACAATGGTTGGATACACATTTGTAAAAGGGAGATCTTTCATATACCTTTGCCGTGCAAAGGAAAAAATATCTCCATGTCCCATTGATGTATTAGACCCTAGTCTTATCATCACAAGTGAATATGTGTACACACACATTGGACAAGCTATCATGAGAATTGGACTGAAGAATGTGTAGAGAGTACGCATGCGGAAGCAAAATGAAAAGTAAAGTACTCTCACAAAACAAAGAATGTGTGAGACACAAAATGAGTAGACCATGAAATGGGTAAACTCATGTGGATTAGAAATGAGCTTGCCAAGAGCATGGAGTAGGCTCCTCAAGCTTCTAACCAAGTACAAATGAGGGGAGAGTCCCTCCTTATATACATTTGGGAGGGGCTCTCAAAAGTACATCATATGTGGGATAAGTCTCCTGAAAGGAGAATGAGTACAATTGGTAGAAGCACATGGCAAGGTACCCAAATACAAAGGAAATACAATATAAAATGGAAATAGAGTAGAGTGCCTCCTGGATACAAAATGGACATGCACTCATGTGGATACAAATGTAGATGAAGTAGGAGCAATCATGTCATCAACACCCCCTCTGCAGCTCTATTTTGGAGTGTATGGAGGCTCCTAGGGTATGTGAGAAAGGTCCACCAAGAATGTATCAACAGCAGCAGCACGAGGAAGTCGACGTCTGGAATCCATAGCCTCCAAGTGGTATCGACCATGCGGGATCGCCAGGTACTCCATAATATATCCACCAGATGGATCAAGCGAATGCTCCATAGGTACGCCACCAACGAGGTACAGGAACGGAACAAGATCTCACTGGACGAGATCACCTCCATGTGCGAGAGATAGGATGACTCCATGTGGTACATAGGAACCTTCAAAGCTTTGACAATGTCCACCACACTATGTGTATCACCAAGAAGTAGGTCCTGCAAGAGTGAAACATAAAGCATGAAGCATAAAATCATAGTCACATGGTAGTACATTTGTATGCTGTAAGCCTCCACGGAGTGTACAAAGTCCTCATGTGTGTCGATAGAACCTTGGAAGCCCCCTCTGAACCGAGAAGCTGGCTCAGAATAGGATCCAACTGAGTGATGAATCCAAGTAGATGCAGGAGTGTCCTGTGGTAAGGGACCAGATGCTGGACTCCATGAATGGAAAAGTACATGCTCAAAATGCTGCTGTAGACGAGGTAAGTGAACTCTCGAAGATAGGAATGAAAAATGTCGAGTCACTGATCCTGGAGTAATGCCCAACTGAAGCTGAGGGGAAATATAAGCCTTCGATGGTACAATAGGAGGTGTCTCTGAGGTATAAGCTGAGATGATATCTCTGATTTCTCTTGCTCCAAAACTGTATCATGATCAGGAAAGTCATGTACAAAGAGAGCATGCTCCACATAGTGTGACTGTTCAAAATTGGAATGATCCCCCTCTGAAGCGGAAATGGGAGGATCCAAAAGGGATGAATACTTAGAGTTTTCATCAAAGGTGAAGTCTTTGGTTATTGTAACTGAGTGGCTCTTTGGATCATAGAGTTTGTATGCCTTTTGTCGCTCACTGTACCCAATGAAAATGTACTGCTTAGGCCGATCATCATCATGGCCTTGGACGTAGGCATCACTACCAAAGACGCGGAAATAGCTCACACTTGGTTTCTTCTTAAAGTAAGCTTCAAATGGGGTTTGGTTCTTCAAAACATATGAGAAACCTCTATTGTGAATGTGTACTGCTGTCTTTACTGCTTCACCCCAATACTTTAGTGGAAGTTGCTTTTGTCTAAGCATAACTTTGGCCATTTGGAGCACACTGCGACTCTTTTGTAACGCAATACCTGGTTGAGTATCTTGCTTGGCTTGATACTTGATTCCATGTTGCTTCAAGTACTTGGAGAAATCGTGACTACTATCTCCATCAGATCGGATGATCTTTGGAAGGTCTTCTTCAACATTTTTTGTCCACTCCTTAAAGTTGGAAATGGCATCTTCTTTATGCTTGAGTGAATAAACCCATGTGTATCTAGTGAAGTCGTCTACAATCAGGAAGAAGTAAATTGACCCACTTAGAGAAGGTGTACTCATAGGTCCACAAATGTCAATATGGACTAATGCTAAGGGTTTATTTGCAGAAATGGATGCTTCTTTAGGCAAAGAGAAAGATGATTGCTTGTCACATGCTTTGCAACTCAATTCCACTTGTGCGATCCTGGGTAGACCTTTGACAAGATGATTGGAAGAGATCTTAGCTAAACAAGAGCTATGTCCAAATCTACAATGCCATAAGTTGAGACTTGAATCCTTGGCCATAAAACAAGAGAGCTTGTAGAGACCCTTATCTTCATATCCTTGAGCTATCAGTTCATTAGATTCACGATCAATGACTTGAACTTGATTCTGATCGAACTGAACCATCAGAGCACTAGGTGGAAGTCTTGGTGGTGCGTTTGGTGATCGTTTTGGTGGTGGTGGTGCTTCATTTTGGTGGCGTGCTTTCTCCTCATTGAGAGAGGCCTTTTGCCATCAGTTTTTGGGATTCAATTTACCCATTTGCCCACCCTCCCACCCATTTTCATCATTTTGTGCCCCCCTTTACCCCATTTTCCCACCATCCCACCCTTATCCTTTTATTTTGACGATATATTTCAACATTTTTTTTAGTGCTTCAAAGCACTCTCTCATGCACGTTGTTGGTAGTTGTTCAGATCTTGTTGCATTTGAAGTTATCTTGTTGCATTTGAAGTTTATAGAGTGTTTAAAAACACTTGTGTAATCATCTTGAACACATTTTTATTTCAGTAACGTTGTGTTTATTATTATTGCACATTTGAGATGCATGAGAAGACGACAGTGCAAAGTCCTCATTCATCTCTGTGTTGAGATGAAAAGTGACAGAAACTGAGCACGCATGCTCTCCTAGAAGGGCGTGTGCTCAACGTTTTCGTATTCCTCTTTTGTGTTGAAAGACGACTTCGATGAGCATGAACAACACACCAACTTCAGCACAACCAACAACTATAGAGGAGAGGACCGGGAGCCAAATCCGGAGGGAGAATTGCAGAACCTCCACGAACTCCCTGTGAGAACTACTCACTCATGCACAGAGAGATCTTCAATCGCCTTGCACCTGCTACAAATTCGAAGCTCTACTGCTCAGGCTCTTGTGTCATCTCTGAGAAACCGAGAAACAGTAGGAAGAGAGAGAGAGAGATAGGAAGAGACAGAGAGAGTCTCACTTTGCTCTCTGCCTCCGCAAGCTTCACAACAGGATGTGCTGGAAAGAACAACCCAGTTTGCTCATGCATCAGCAACTTCTCTGAGAAATGTCTCAAGCACTCCCAAACCAGTTCTCTCCGTGAACAAGAGCAGCCTGCCTTCCCTGTGACGATATCTGCTGTCGACTTGTCATCTGTTCTGCGCATCCATTCACACAGAAGTAGCCACTCTGAATCATCGAAAGAGGCGTCCCCATCTTCATGTTCTCTGGTGTGTATAGTCTACAATCAAATCCATAAGACTTTTCTGGTAATTCAACACCCAAGTCTTTGTGCAAATACTTCATGAACTGGCGTGCATCATCTCGAGACTAAAATATGAAAGGAAAGAAAGAGAAGATAAACCACAACAATTCCATGCACCAAACGCCACCCAGCTGGATGAGGTCGAATCAAATTGTTGACGGAGCGGGACACATTTGTAGCAGAGTCATGTTCTGCAGACGCTTCTGGGTGTAACGCTCCACTGGACCAGACAAGCAAGGAAAGCTCCAACAAAACGGAGAGTAAGGGTGCGCGGTTGATAAGCCCAAGCAGTCCATGGGTGGAGATCTTTTTTTCTTCTATGCTAGACCGTTTCAGCAACGCAAGCGAGTTGGGCGATGCATCCCCTCAAGCAATGTTTTGGATCTTGACAGAGAGCAAGTAAGGCAAAGGTCCGTTGCAACCTGTTGGAGACATCTCTGGAGCAGCACGCCATTCTCCCACTCTCCACTGACTCACACAGAGAGAGAAAGAAAGAAAGAAAGAAAGTGTTTTTACGTCTATTATGAGGCCGAACTCGGCCTATGAGACAAATCGATGTACATGGGTGTATCTTCTGTCAATCAGAAAAGATAAAAGTGCTGAAAAGAAACTGGTTAAGCTGATATAGATCTCCGTAGTGTGCATGTGGGGATACCCATGAAAGTGGTGGGGGGTGTATGGAGTGCGATATCTATGATAGTCTATATGCAAAAGGGTAGTACAACAACCATGAGAATGCATCTAAAACGACTAACTAGCTCCATCCTGTGCTAGTGGGTGGGATGTAATATGTGATACATAGGTGGAGGTGGAGTCAGGGCCACCCTGATGGCTGCAACGGGATCGGCCATCATCTGGGATCGTCTCTCCTCCATGGCGCGATGGTCACAATCCTGGATCTCCGCAATCTGGTGTCGGTGAAGTCTCGGGGCCCGATATCCTATATCACGGGGTCGTCTCCTAGCTCGAGATATCTTAGCCTGCTGAAGAGTCACCCCGCTCGGTATGTGGGCTGAGGGGGGGAGGGCTGCAGCGCGTCGTGGAATAAAGAAGTCAGTGAGCTGACTCTGTCTCCCTCCTGTATGGAGTGCTACAGTAGGCTGGAGTAGGGAATCTCTGTGACTCTGTATCTCTAGTAAGAATCGCCCGAGCTGTCGCTGGTCTCTAGAGTCCATGATCTCTCGGAGGGTGGGCTGCCCTGCAAACAGAGTCTCGTATCTGCCTCTGATGCCATCATATGCGCTACATCTGCATACAAAGTGCTCCTCATCCTCCATCTCTACTCTGCATACTCTGCATATCCGCTCCTCTCTGGGAATGTCTGCGGCTCTGCCCGTCTCAATCTCGAGTCGGTGTGATGAGACTCTCAGCTGGCCAATCGCTACCCTCAAGCTATGAGGCATGTGAGTATCCATGTAGCGTGGTCGCTGGATGAAACCGTCAGCTAGTATGTCTATGAATTGGTCTCGATAGTGCGATAGTCTCGATCCCATGTGTGGTGTGTGCCATGTCTGACTAATGTAGAGCTGCCAGAGATCCTGTCTGAGCACAACATTCCTCTCACGACGAGAGAGGTGGATGTGAGGTGAGTCTGGGTCATACTGAAAAGGCGGCAATCTGTCCATATCAAGTCCATGACTATCAAACCAGACTCTAACCTGAGTGTACCAAGCTCTCTCATATCCTAACTCTGATATCTGTATAGATGCCTCAAGAGCTCTGTGTGTGAGTCTATCTATAGGGAGGTCCCTAATCCTCTGAATAAAGCAGATAGTCTCGAATAGTGCCTCTACTGCCATGGGTGGTGCAGCTAGCTCTGCCCTGATGATGTCATGTGGCACCGACTGTTTCCCACGAAATAATCGCGAGATCATACGTACCTGTGGCCTCTCGATCGCACTCCACTGGGTGACTGTGAGACCTGGGGCCCAAACCGTCGCAGCATACATCATAGCTTGTCTGACCAGTGTGTCAAATAGCCAGCCCTTCGTGCGGGGCTCCTGGAAGTGTGCTTGGTGACATCTCCGCTCTAACATGGCTAAAGCTGCATATCCGCGTGTGAGTCTATCGGTGGCTTCCTGTCTCATGCTGAAGGGGCCTGGCAAGCTCGTGAATGTGACTCCGAGATAGACATAGGAAGTGACCACCTCAATCTGTCCACCACCAGCTCTGAATCGTGCTCCATTCCTCACCATGGGGGAGGTGTGGAAGATCATGACCTTGGTCTTGCCAAGGTTTACTGTCAAGCCCCTCTGTGTACAAAACTCATCCAGGGCCTCAAGGTGGCGCTGTAATCCCTCGGGTGACTCTGAAATCAAGACAATGTCATCGGCATATAATAAAATGTGGACATGTGTACCTGCGAGGTCTGCACCCTCTCCTCCAGCTCGGAGAATGTAGTCCTCAATCTCGTCAATGTAGAGACCAAATAGAGTGGGAGAGAGTGGGCAGCCTTGCTTAACACCGATGGTGCTAGCAATGGCCTCAGACATACCTCCTGGACACCGTACCCTCCCAGTCACCTGCTCATAGAGTGCATAGATGGCCCAAATCATCCCTGATGGTACTCCCAAGCTCTGGAGGCGTTGGAAGAGCCTCTCTCGCGGCACTGTATCAAAAGCTTTGTGGAAGTCCACAAAGCAGCAATATAGCCTCTTCTTCCGCACCCTTGCCCCATCAATGAGGCAGCACAGAATGAAGATGTGATCAATAGTAGAGAAAGCTCGTCGAAAACCTGCTTGGCCTCGTGCTCGTAGCCCCTCAGTCTCTGCATATGAACTGAGCTCTGCCTCAAGTATGGCACCGTATAGTTTGGCCATGGTGTGGCCAATCATGATGGTCCTGTAGTTCCCTGGATCCAGGGTGTCGCCAGATTTGTGGATAGGCACAATGGTGTGCCTAGTCCACTCCTCTGGGAAGCCCTCTCCTATAGCCCGGTTGAAGACATGTGCAATCAACGGGGCTATAGTGGAGGCTGCATATATGAGATGCTCGCTCTGCAATCCTGCGTGGTCTGTCGAACGTCCATGTCGAACGCGTCGTATGGCCCTCTCAACCATCTTTGCTGTGAAGAGAGAAGAACTAGTAGGGCGAGGCTCAAGTGGCTGGGGAATGGGAGGCTGCCTAGGTACCTCATATAACCTCTGAGCATAATCATGCCATGTGTGTGGGTCTCCAATAGGTGTGGTCGGGCGTGGCTCTCGTAGGCTGCGCCATGCTGCAGCACTGTCCATACTCATAAAGAGATGGTATAGCTCAAGCTCCTGTGCCTCCTCAAAGGCTCGCCTCTTTCGACGTGTGAGAGTCTTCATCTGTCCCTTGGCCTCTCTCTCTGTGATCTCTCCCAATGCTCGCTGAGCTCGTAGTCGGCGGTAAAGATCTCTGCAATCCTCATCATACCAACGATGTTGTGGCATAGTCCCGGGAGGAGGTGTGTGACGAGAATGGATGGTGTGTGGGAAGGAGCTGATGGCTGATGTCTGAAGAACTGATGCTATCTGAGAGGTGAGAGAGAGAGAGAGAGAGAGAGAGAGAGAGAGAGAGAGAGAGAGAGAGAGAGAGAGAGAGAGAGAGAGAGAGAGAGAGAGAGAGAGAGAGAGAGAGAGAGAGAGAGAGAGAGAGAGAGAGAGAGAGAGAGAGAGAGAGAGAGAGAGAGAGAGAGAGAGAGAGAGAGAGAGAGAGAGAGAGAGAGAGAGAGAGAGAGAGAGCTACGCCCTCTTCCAGCCTGCTGCCTCTCCCGTCGTCGCCAGCATCTGCACTGAATTCATCACTGAATTGGACTCTGGCACTTTACAGAGAGACGGGGTCTCGAGCTCATTGGCGGTGACTGCTGGCGGGAAGAATCGCTCACCACACAATCGGCAAAGCGTGTGATTCATATCATTCCTCTCTGTAGGGGAGAGAGCGCGCCACTGGCTGCGCCATCTCTGTCATATCCACAGACACATTTTTTTGGCTTATCCTTTGCTTTTGTTTTGCTTGGCAGTCATTCCTTATACTCATGTGATATCATCATTAAAGTAAAAGCACGAATCTTGGATGGCGCGTAGCATCGCATACTATTTTTTTTCTTAAATAGTGACCTCATTCGCTAAATGTTGATATATGGCATTGAGCAGTATTTGTTTTGACAGGCATACATCATCAATGATGTACGTGAGTGATAAACGATACTCAAATGTGTTCTCACATTTTGAACTTGGCATTTTATAGTCATCTTTAAAGGTTATTTTTTGTAGCTTTCAAAGGGCACTTTGTATTCTTCAAAAGATTACTCCATCAAAGTATCCAACTCTACATTTGGCACTAAGTGCCCAACTTTTGTACCATCAAGAACATAAGCAAGAAGACATTGTGTGTGTGCACCTGTGAGTTGGAGGCTAGTTTAAGCCCACTCACAAACTTCTTCAAGTCTCTAAGCCTACTCTAAGGCTCAATCGGTGTACATCGGGCTCATCTAAGCCCTCTCCTCACGCGTCGACTCATCTCGGTGTTTTGCAAGAGTAGGGCTACTCTAAGCCCCCCCCCTCTGAAGTGTCTCTTCTAATTCTTGGTGCAAGTGAAGGGCTACTCTAAGCCCCCCCCCACCCCCCACGGAGTTCATTTCAAGCTTTGCCATTATTTCGAAGCAGTATTTTCGACAAGTATCTTTGATAGTTTTTCTAAACACTTTATCTTCAAAGCATTTTTGGCAAAAGATTTTGGTAGTGTTTTTAAACACTTTATCTTCCCAGCGTGTGCGTTTGGCGAAGATTTTAATAGTGTTTCTAAACACTCGTCACTTGAAGCTTTGTAATGACCAAAAATGAAGGAAGCTCATCATCTATGGCTAACTTCTTACCCTCTTTCACCCCTATTTTTATGCCTAAGGATGAACGTCTCAATGGACAAAATTACACTCTATGGAAAGATGTAATGCGCGCCTATCTCTACACGAATCTTCTTCATGAGGTAGTAGATGGGTCAGACCCCGAACCCAATAGGGATGCCAACTTAGACAATTGACATGTGTGGAATGTCAAGGACAAAAGAGCTTTAGGTCAGCTACTACTTGCCTGCGATGAATTGACGAAAGGTCATATTACGGCCTGCAAGACGTCCAAGAACGCTTGGGATACGTTAGCCGCTTTGTATGAAGACAAGACCCCTTCGAAGATATATGCATTAGAGGCCGAGTTTCATAATTTGACCATTAGGCCACACGACACAATTACCAAGGTCATAGCCCAATTCGAGGACTACCAGCGTAAATTAGCACTATGTGTGTGAGGCTTTCCTCAAAAGAAACTTGTGAATGATGTGTGTGCCACTCTCCTCCCATCCATTTATATCCTCTTGTATCTAAAATAGCAGTGATCTGGAATGTTCTAGCGTCGCCATGTGGCCAGCATGCAACACTCATCCCCACTAACCATCAAATACCTTAGGATATACCCCCGAGCTTAGGACCTTGGCTAACTAGCCCTCGTCCCACACACACATGGAATGGTCTCTGTAGACCAATGTCTGACACTCTCTCCCCCTTCTAAAGATCATTGTCCTCAATGATCAATGAGGGAAAGTACTTGCGAACCAGAGCTACTGATTCCCAAGTAGAGTCAGTAAGTGGTAATCCTCTCCAGGCTACCAGATACTCTTGGATGACACGATTCCGCAATCGTTTCTGTCTCCTATCTAGTATTCTGTATGGAGAATGATCGTCTCTATCGGTTTCCTGCAAAGAAACAATACCCTCTATTAGATTATTCTCCCTAGATATATACTTTCTTAATTTACTGACATGAAACAATGGATGGACTCGGCAATCTGGAGGAAGCTCTAATGGGTATGCAACATCACTCAACTTCTTTACTATCTTCCAAGGTCCACAATATCTTGGTGATAGCTTACTACACTTCCCTGTGGATAATGAAGTAGATCTAGCTGGTACCTGAAGGAAGACTCGGTCTCCTTCCTCAGTACGAGAAGGAAGACTCGGTCTCCTTCCTCAAAGGATCTAGGAGATCTTTTCCTATCAGCATACTGTTTAACTCTATCAGCTGCTTGCTGCATCTTGGCTTTAGCTATTTCAAGGTTTGCTTGGAGATTCGCTAAGAACTCGGAAGCACTAGGACATTTCTTAGGCATTCCTATGGTACTGGGAGCAGTGGGATTCATGCCATAGTTCATCTCAAAAGGAGACATCCCCGTCACCTTGTGAGGTCTATTGTTATAAGCAAACTCTACTAGTGGCAAATAACTATCCCAATCTGCCTGTCTCTTAGACACATATGCCCTCAACATATCCTCTAAAATTTGGTTGACCCTCTCGGTCTGACCATCTGTCTGTGGATGATCACCACTACTCATTTTTAGTGACACTTTCAGTTTGTCAAATACAAACTTCCAGAAGTGTCGTGTAAATCTGACATCCCTATCTGAGACTATGGATGTAGGTAACCCATGCAATCTGAAGACATTCTGGATAAACAACTCCGCTACCTGTGGAGCTTCTATCGTCTCTTGCGTAGGTATAAAATGAGCCATCTTGCTCGGCCTATCCACCACAACTAGGATTGTATCCCGCTTCCTTTGGGTCCGCGGTAACCCCACTATGAAGTCCATGGATATACTATCCCAGTTATGATCTGGAACTTGTAAAGGATGTAAAAGACCTGGTGTCTTTACCCTTTCTGCTTTGTTGACTTGACACATAAAGCATTGTTGAACATAAGTATGGATATCTCTGGCTAATCCAGGCCACCAAAATGTTCTTCTAACAAGCTGTATTGTCTTGTCAACACCAGGATGTCCTGCGCAGGGAACATCATGGTTATCATGCATGACTTTCTTTCTCAAATCCCGGGAATTTGGCACACAAACCTTTCCTTTCCGCTTCACTATTCCATTCTCCTGTGAGAAATTGGAATACAGAATGGACTTGTTTGCTTTCGTAGAAGAAGAAACAGCTAGAACTGTCCCGTCTCCTAAAATAGAGTCATTACTAATGGCTCTAACTATCTGTAACAAATGTGGATCTTCCACCTGTGCTTCCTTAATTTCTTGAAGGAATGAGCTTTCTAAAACTGTAAAGCTCATTTGATACATTATTCGAGATAATGCATCAGCTACTATATTTTCTTTGCCTCTTCTATACAAGATTTCCATGTGAAATTCTTGCATGAGCTCAGCCCAACGAGCCTGTCGGCCTCGAAGATCTGGCTGACTACAAAAATACTTGAGTGTATGATGATCTGTGAATACCTTAAAGTCTGCACCATAAAGATAGTGTCTCCAAACTTTAAGTGCATGCACCACCGCATACAACTCTTGTTCATGCACCGGCCAATTGCGCTGTGCACTACTTAACTTCTTACTTTCAAAAGCTATTGGCCTTCCAACTTGACTTAAGACTTCGCCTATGGCTGTGCCGCTAGCATCAGTCTCTAACTCAAATGGTTTCTGAGGATCTACCACTTTGAGTATAGGAGCCTCTGAAACAGCTTGTTTCAGAGTATCAAAACTCTCTTGCTGCTCTAGCTTCCATGCAAATGGAATTTTGCCTTGAAGCAAATTCGTCATAGGTGCTGCTATCGACGAATATGAAGAGATGAATTTCCGATAAAAACCGGAAAGTCCTAAAAATGACCGTAACTGCCCCTCATCCTGAGGAGTAGGCCATGCTAAAATAACTGATACCTTCTTGGGATCCATCTGAACCCCATCGGCTGAAATCACATGCCCTAGATAGTGTATCCTCGGAAGAAACAACTGTGTCTTCTGTGGATTTACATACAGCTTATTTTCTTTTAAAATATTCAACACAAACCTTAAATGATTTTCATGCTCATGCAGAGTTCTACTATACACTAGCAAATCATCCACAAAATCAACAACACACTTTCCTATGAAAGGTCTTAAAATATCATTCATTAACATCATAAATGTAGTTGGAGCATTCGTTAAACCAAAAGGCATGACCAAATACTCATAATGACCAAAACGGGTCTTGAAAGCTGTCTTATGTACATCATGATCTTTTACTCTAATCTGATGGTAGCCACTCTTTAAATCTATCTTACTAAATACAATGGCTCCACCTAGAGCATCTAAAAGATCATCAATCCGGGGCATAGGATATCTGTGTCTAATAGTGATCTTATTGAGTGCTCGATAATCAACGCACATCCTATAAGATCCATCCTTCTTCTTCACAAGAAGAACTGGTGCGGCAAAGGGTGAATAGCTGGGTCTAATCAACCCTTTTTGAAGATACTCGTCCACGACCTTACGGACTTCATTTTCCTCCTGCAAACTCATTCGAAATGGTGGTCGAGCGGTCGGACTCGCTCCTGGTACCAATTCGATTCTATGCTCTATATTCCTGCAAGGAGGCAAACCTGAAGGTAATTCCTTTAAAAACAACTCTTGGAATTCTTCTCTCACTTTAGTTGGAAGTGCTGGAGCATTCCAACTAAAGTCTCCATGACTGCATGAATCCATCTCAACATACGACAAATACATGAAATAAAGAAAATAGATATACTTACAATCAATTTTGAGCAACTTGGTAGCAGTCACCAATCGAGTCTCTTGGAGATCTGGTTCTCCACGGATCAGTAATCTCCTTCCCTCATGCTCAAACTGATACACATGCGAAGCAAAATCAATGACTGGTTTCTTCCTCGCATGCCACTTCTTACTAAGAACTATATCGAATCGTGCGAATCTTGCTATCTCAAAATCCAATCTGTCCTCATAGGGCTGGATCTGAATAGGAAGATCAACTACTCGTCTATCCCAAGTCTCAGTTCCCTTCTCGTCAGCTAGCTCTACGATATAAGTGTAATCTGACTGTACCGTATCTAAGCATAATCTCTTGACTAGTCGGGAACTAATAACATTATGAGTCGAACCTGTGTCAAAGAGTACCTTGACAGGCTGTCTTGCCACGACTCCTCTCATAACAATAAGCTCAGTATCTGGGAAGCGGTATCCTTTCTGTGCCACTGGCGAAAGCACAGCATCAGGCACAGTCAGAACCTTTTTAGTGACTGTCATAGCCACTATGGGAGATGAGAATGGAGATGGGGGATCCCCAAATTCATCGTCACTCCCACCTCCTGCCTGAGTCGGATTTATGACTATGGTGGCTGCTATTTTTTTCTTTTTAGGACAATCCTTATATAAGTGTTGTCCTAAGCATCCATAGCACAAACCCTCTTTCATTGCCTTCTCTTTCTGCTGAGGGGTAAGAATGGATCGGTTATATGCCGTCTCAGCCAGAGCCGACACTTTTCTCTTACCTCCTGAGACTGTCTGGATCATGTGCACCTGCTTAGCCTCCCTAGAAGGCTGTGCACTGACCAAACCAGGAGTCGAAGTATGGAAAGGTCGGCTAACCCTAGTCCATGGGGATCTCTGGCCCTGGGAACCTGTGCTCCTATGGCCATCCTCATAAACCAAGGCCATCTCTGTGGCCTGTGCCAAAGACTGACACCGCTCCTTTCTCACTAAAGGTCGGATAGTTTCTCTGAGTCCCAAGACAAACTTGTGGACTTGAAGAAACTCTTGAATGGTATCAGGTACTTTAAGAAGTACCTCTCTATACCGATCTGCGTATTCCTGAACTTACTGATTCTTCTGACTAATGAAGAACCAGGTGTCTAGTGCTCTAGACCTCTCATCAGGTGGTACAAAATTATTATAATACAGGATTTTGAATTGATCCCATGTCGTGGGCTCCTTCTTATCCTGCTCTATCTTACGCCACCACCTATGAGCGACATCCATAAGATTATAAGTGGCCTGCTGAATCTTAAGCCTATCATCGGTGATATGACATAGACGGAAACACTGTTCCCACTTGCTGAGCCACTGCTCAACCGCGTCAGCAGTCCTAGCGCTAGTTGAGCCATGATATCTTGGCGGCTTAAGATCCTTAAGCTTCCATCTGGCTTCTCTAACTAAAACGCTATCTTTAAGGACTTTTGAAGTTTGATGCTCATCTGGAGCATCTACCTCTATCTCTGGCAGATCAAAATCAAGAGGCTCTTCTTCTTTCTTAGAACCACGCACGTGTTCCAAGATGTCATGAAGAGAACTTTCTAAAGATAAAATTCTATTGTTCATAGCTTGAATGGGATCAACTGGAGGTTCACGCATAATGGATTCTGTCCTAACAGGTGAAGAAGGTTCGGGTTCCATTCTAGGCAAGAAACTTTTTCTTATGGTTTTCTATTTTTTTTTTTTTTTTTTTTTTAAAGACTAAACAGACGTAAATACTACTGGCAAGCGGAAAAAAGAACCAGTCAAAGCTTTTGCTAAATAGAAAAAGACAATAGAAAGAAACTTTAATATACTTTCTAACCTTTAATGCACATGCATGCTAATATTTCAAAAATTTCGCCAGCCTAACGGCGTCACTATGAAATCCGAAATAATTTCGAAGAAAATAGAAACGTCAAGCATAAATCATGTGCCGGCAGGCACGATCTATTCTTTTTATCTTCGAACACTTGAAATAGAAAACTTTTCCAAATATGCTGTTGGGCACTACAGGCCCTCAATCATAATATTTTTCTGGTCGATACCTGCCAATACGTACCACCTGTAAGAAAAGCTCAAGCATCGAACATAAATCTCTATTTACGTTCTAATTACGTCGTCCTACGCATAATGCAAAAATAGTTCTAATATGCACAATCAAGAGAATAGCCAACCAAATATTGACTAAATACTTATCTTTGACTTTCTTTGATATCGTTGAAGCGTCCAATTGAAGAGCTACGGGTAGAGTATCGACTCCCTTTTGCTTGTAGGTCGCACAAATCTTCAAAAAGTGCTTCGTTGAAGGTATTCGATGAAGAACAATCCACTTCAAACCTCTGTTGCAGGAAATAACTAAACCCAAAGTATGGCTTATAGCCACTCCCTGAAAAGATCTCTGAGAGAGCTTTCTAACAAGCCCAAGAACTCCAAATTTGGATAAAAATTGACCAAGTTATGGCCAATTTAGTGAAGGTTGATGCTCAAAAAACTGGGATAAGAGAAGCTTTAGCTATGGTCTCCTCAAAAACTTTGCCTCCTCTTCTCTGAGAATGCGCGCGCTGCTACCGATTTATCCCGTATGTGCTGTTTAATAGCTCCAGTGGCGCCTTTATATAAAGACTTGCATCCAATATGCTCTCAAGAACCAAGAAGGAAGAGAGTCTCTTTCTCCTTGTCTTCTCGTGGGCGGCCTGTAGGCGCTCGCGTGACTGGGTGCTTACTTTGAGAATCTTGTCAGCTTCTCTCTCGTGGGCAGCGCAAAGACGTTCGCGGGCTGTGTTCTCCCCCCCTTCTTTTACTACAACGCGACCACAGAGGGAAAAGCCCCCAAGAAAAAACGCACGCGCAGCTTTCTCCTCCGTGAACGACCTCCGACAAAGGAACATGCAAGAGCCTCCCTCCACGCGAAATCTCCACCAAAAAATAACTAAAAATCTAGCTCTGATACCAAGTGTGAGGCTTTCCTCAAATGAAACTTGTGAATGATGTGTGTGCCACTCTCCTCCCATCCATTTATATCCTCTTGTATCTAAAATAGCAGTGATCTGGAATGTTCTAGCGTCCCCATGTGGCCAGCATGCAACACTCATCCCCACTAACCATCAAATACCTTAGGATATACCCCCGAGCTTAGGACCTTGGCTAACTAGCCCTCGTTCCACACACACATGGAATGGTCTCTGTAGACCAATGTCTGACAATGTGGTAGGCAGATCTCTAGTGAAGACATGGCCATTAGACTTCTCAACAAGTTACCTAAGTCATACGAGACATTTGTCACAACTTTGTATAACCGCGGCCAAGTCTTATCTTGGGAATAGGTTCGTCGACTATTGCTCCTTCACGACTCGCGAGCCGAAACAACTTCCTCACAAGAGTCAGCCATGAAGGCAAAAGGTCCATTCACTAAATGCAAAACCTCAAGTCATCATGCTAGCAATGGATCTAAGCAAGGATCACATAATTCATCGAAGAAGTTCACTTGTAATTTTTGTGGCAAACCTGGCCACATTGAAAAATATTGCTTCAAGAAAAAGAACGAGGACAAGTCTAAGTCTAATTCTAAGAGTGAACATCATTCTCATTGCACAAGTGAAGACCTATTTTTCACAAGTGAACACAAAGCACTTGTGGCAACCACTCCCAAGAACGAATGGATTTTTGATAGTGGTGCTTCATCCCACATGTGCCATGACAAAGATGATTTCCATGAGTTAGAAGAGTGTCAAGGACAAGTTTACCTTGGAGATAACAAGTGCATTGAAATCCAAGGAAGAGGAAAAGTTCAAGTCACTAACTCTGAAGGCGAGGCCAAATCATTAAAAGATGTTCTTTATGTCCCAAGTCTCTGTAAGAATCTTCTTTCAGATAAAGCCATCACAAAGTGCAACACGATGGTTCAGTTCGATCACAATCAAGTTCAAGTCATTGATCGTGAATCTAATGAAGTGATAGCTCAAGGATATGAAGATAAGGGTCTCTACAAGCTCTCCAGTTTTATGACCAAGGATTCAAGTCTTAACTTATGGCATTGTAGATTTGGACATAGCTCTTGTTTCGCTAAGATCTCTTCCAATCATCTTGTCAAAGGTCTACCCAGGATCGCACAAGTGGAATTGAGTTGCAAAGCATGTGACAAGCAATCAGCTTTCTCTTTGCCTAAAGAAGCATCCATTTCTGCAAATAAACCCTTAGCATTAGTCCATATTGACATTTGCGGACCTATGAGTACACCTTCTCTAAGTGGGTCAATTTACTTCTTCCTGATTGTAGACGACTTCACTAGATACACATGGGTTTATTCACTCAAGCATAAAGAAGATGCCATTTCCAAGTTTAAGGAGTGGACAAAAACTGTTGAAGAAGACCTTCCAAAGATCATCCGATCTGATGGAGATAGTAGTCACGATTTCTCCAAGTACTGAAGCAACATGGAATCAAGTATCAAGCCAAGCAAGATACTCAACCAGGTATTGCGTTACAAAAGAGTCGCAGTGTGATCCAAATGGCCAAAGTTATGCTTAGACAAAAGCAACTTCCACTAAAGTATTGGGGTGAAGCAGTACAGACAGCAGTACACATTCAGAATAGAGGTTTCTCAGATGTTTTGAAGAACCAAACCCCATTTGAAGCTTACTTTAAAAAGAAACCAAGTGTGAGCTATTTCCGCGTCTTTGGTAGTGATGCCTACGCAAAGCCATGATGATGATCGGCTTAAGCAGTACATTTTCATTGGGTACAGTGAGGGATAAAAGGCATACAAACTCTATGATCCAAAGAGTCACTCAGTTACAGTAACCAAAGACTGCACCTTTGATGAAAACTCTAAGTATTCATCCCTTTTGGATCGTCCCATTTCCGCTTCAGAGGGGGAGCATGCTCTCTTTGTACATGACTTTCCTGATCATGATACAGTTTTGGAGCAAGAGAAATCAGAGATATCATCTCAGCTTATACCTCAGATGGCTACACCTCCT
Source organism: Ceratopteris richardii (assembly GCA_020310875.1). Taxonomy (NCBI): domain Eukaryota; kingdom Viridiplantae; phylum Streptophyta; class Polypodiopsida; order Polypodiales; family Pteridaceae; genus Ceratopteris; species Ceratopteris richardii. The sequence goes on from MU261964.1 coordinate 67,981, forward strand.
ATTGTACCATCGAAGGCTTATATTTCCCCTCAGCTTCAGTTGGGCATTACTCCAGGATCAGTGACTCGACATTTTTCATTCCTATCTTCGAGAGTTCACTTACCTCGTCTAAAGCAGCATTTTGAGCATGTACTTTTCCATTCATGGAGTCCAGCATCTGGTCCCTTACCACAGGACACTCCTTCATCTACTTGGATTCATCACTCAGTTGGATCCTATTCTGAGCCAGCTTCTCGGTTCAGAGGGGGCTTCCAAGGTTCTATCGACACACATGAGGACTTTGTACACTCCCTGGAGGCTTACAGCATACTGATGTACTACCATGTGACTATGATTTTATGCTTCATGCTTTATGTTTCACTCTTGCAGGACCTACTTCTTGGTGATACACATAGTGTGGTGGACATTGTCAAAGCTTTGAAGGTTCCTATGTACCACATGGAGTCATCCTATCTCTCGCACATGGAGGTGATGTTGTCCAGTGAGATCTTGTTCCGTTCCTGTACCTCGTTGGTGGCGTACCTCTGGAGCATTCGCTTGATCCATATGGTGGATATATTATGGAGTACCTGGCGATCCCGCATGGTCGATACCACTTGGAGGCTATGGATTCCCAGACGTCGACTTCCTCGTGCTTCTGCTGCTGATACATTTTTTGGTGGACCTTTCTCACATACCCTAGCACCCTCCATACACTCCAAAATAGAGCTGTAGAGGGGGTGTTGACGACATGATTGCTCCTACTTCATCTACATTTGTATCCGCATGAGTGCATCTCCATTTTGTATCCAGGAGGCAATCCATTTCTAGTCTATTTCCATTTTATATTGTATTTCCTTTGTATTTGTGTACCTTGCCATGTGCTTCTACCAGAGTTGTACTCATTCTCCTTTCAGGAGACTTATCTCACATATGATGTACTTTTGAGAGCCCCTCCCAAATCTATATAAGGAGGGCCTCTCCCCTCATTTGTATTTGGTTAGAAGCTTGAGGAGCCTACTCCATGCTCTTGGCAAGCTCATTTCTAATCCACATGAGTTTACCCATTTCATGGTCTACTCATTTTGTGTCTCACACATTCTTTGTTTTGTGAGAGTACTTTACTTTTCATTTTGCTTCCGCATGCATACTCTCCATCCAAGATTTGTGCTTTTACTTTAATGATGATATCACATGAGTATAAGGAATGACTGCCAAGCAAAACAAAAGCGAAGGATAAGCCAAAAAAATGTGTCAGCCACGTCGCCTCTCTCTCAGTCTGTGGATCTGACAGAGATGGCGGAGCCAGTGGCGCGCTCCCTCCCCTAAAGAGAGGAATGATATGAATCACACGCTTTGCCTATTGTGTGGTGAGCGATTCTTCCCGTCAGCGGACACCGCCAATGAGCTCGAGACCCCGTCTCTCTGTAAAGTGCCAGAGTCCAATTCAGTGATGAATTCAGTGCAGATGCTGGCGACGACGAGAGAGGCAGCAGGCTGGAAGAGGGCGTAGCTCTCTCTCTCTCTCTCTCTTTCTCTCTCTCTCTCTGTGAGTCAGTAGAATGGCGTGCTTCTCCAGAGATGTCTCCAACAGGTTGCAACGGACCTTTGCCTTACTTGCTCTCTGTCAAGATCCAAAACATTGCTTCAGGGGATGCGTCGCCCAACTCGCTTGCGTTGCTGAAATGGTCTAGCACAGAAGAAAAAAAGATCTCCACCCATGGACTGCTTGGGTTTATCAACCGCGCACCCTTACTCTCCGTTTTGTTGGAGCTTTCCTTGCTTGTCTGGTCCAGTAGAGCGTTACACCCAGAAGCGTCTGCAGAACATGACTCTGCTACAAATGTGTCCCGCTCCGTCAACAATTTGATTCGACCTCATCCAGCTGGGTGGCGTTTGGTGCATGGAATTGTTGTGGTTTATCTTCTCTTTCTTTCCTTTCATATTTTAGTCTCGAGATGATGCACGCCAGTTCATGAAGTATTTGCACAAAGACTTGGGTGTTGAATTACCAGAAAAGTCTTATGGATTCGATTGTAGACTATACACACCAGAGAACACGAAGATGGGGACGCCTCTTTCGATGATTCAGAGTGGCTACTTCTGTGTGAATGGATGCACAGAACAGATGACAAGTCGACAACAGATATCGTCACAGGGAAGGCAGGCTGCTCTTGTTCACGGAGAGAACTGGTTTGGGAGTGCTTGAGACATTTCTCAGAGAAGTTGCTGATGCATGAGCAGACTGGGTTGTTCTTTCCAGCACATCCTGTTGTGAAGCTTGCGGAGGCAGAGAGCAAAGTGAGACTCTCTCTGTCTCTTCCTATCTCTCTCTCTCTCTTCCTACTGTTTCTCGTTTTCTCAGAGATGACACAAGAGCCCGAGCAGTAGAGCTTCGAATTTGTAGCAGGTGCAAGGCGATTGAAGATCTCTCTGTGCACGAGTGAGTAGTTCTCACAGGGAGTTCGTGGAGGTTCTACAATTCTCCCTCCGGATTTGGCTCCCGGTCCTCTCCTCTATAGTTGTTGGTTGTGCTGAAGTTGGTGTGTTGTTCATGCGCATCGAAGTCGTCTTTCAACACAAAAGAGGAATACGAAAACGTTGAGCACACGCCCTTCTAGGAGAGCATGCGTGCTCAGTTTCTGTCACTTTTCATCTCAACACAGAGACGAATGAGGACTTTGCATTGTCGTCTTTTCATGCATCTCAAATGTGCAATAATAATAAACACAACGTTATTGAAATAAAAATGTGTTCAAGATGATTACAGAAGTGTTTTTAAACACTCTATAAACTTCAAATGCAACAAGATAACTTCAAATGCAACAAGATCTGAACAACTACCAACAACGTGCATGAGAGAGTGCTTTGAAGCACTAAAAAAAATGTTGAAATATATCATCAAAATAAAAGGATAAGGGTGGGATGGTGGGAAAATGGGGAAAAGGGGGGCACAAAATGATGAAAATGGGTGGGAGGGTGGGCAAATGGGTAAATTGAATCCCAAAAACTGATGGCAAAAGGCCTCTCTCAATGAGGAGAAAGCACGCCACCAAAATGAAGCACCATCACCACCACCAAAACGATCACCAAACGCACCACCAAGACTTCCACCTAGTGCTCTGATACCATGTAGAGAGTACGCATGCGGAAGCAAAATAAAAAGTAAAGTACTCTCACAAAACAAAGAATGTGTGAGACACAAAATGAGTAGACCATGAAATGGGTAAACTCATGTGGATTAGAAATGAGCTTGCCAAGAGCATGGAGTAGGCTCCTCAAGCTTCTAACCAAGTACAAATGAGGGGAGAGGCCCTCCTTATATAGATTTGGGAGGGGCTCTCAAAAGTACATCATATGTGAGATAAGTCTCCTGAAAGGAGAATGAGTACAACTGGTAGAAGCACATGACAAGGTACCCAAATACAAAGGATATACAATATAAAATGGAAATAGAATAGAAATGGAGTGCCTCCTGGATACAAAATGGAGATGCACTCATGCGGATACAAATCTAGATGAAGTAGGAGCAATCATGTCATCAACAGAATGTTGTCTAGGTCATCATGTGTGGAGTACACACATTAGACAAACTATCATGAGAATTGGATTGAAGAATGTTGTCTAGGTCATCAAAGTGAGTTAGTGTGGATTATGTGTTTGTTTCGATTTTTCTTTGGAAAGATGGTGAGACTTTGATGAAAGTTATATATCCCTCACATTTCATTCTATTCATTGCTGACATGGAGAGGAGACTTCATGGATATAGGAGAGTCCACACATATTTTATCTTAAAGGGGTACTTAAACATTCCTAGAAATCTATAAAAATTTATTTGAAATTATTCACTTTGAAATTTTGTTCGATATTAAATGCTTTCATTTTTATTTGCACGGTAGATGAGAATAAATAGTTCTCTTATTAGGAAAAATCTCATGGATAATGTAGCTACTTAACCAAAGCACACAAGTCATGATGCTAGTATAGACAATGTTCACTGATTAGATAGAGACAATGTTCACTGGTTTGATTCTTGAACATTTATCTATTTAATTCATCAAAATGTAATACCTTTTTCGCCTCTTATAAGTACCTATGACATGTATTTCAGTTGACACATTCATGATTTTTTGGAAATAGATCCATCGATTTTTCTCTAATTTTCCAATAGGTGAAATTTTTCAGTGTTTTATGTCTCTCAGATAAAAGATGACAAAAAGATACTGGAAAACAAAGTTTCAGACCTGGAAGGGAAAGTCAATATGAGAACTAAACAGCCAAACGAGACTAGAGATGTCCCATGTCAGTGTTTACACTCAAATGATGAGACTGCTTGCTTTCATCCAGAGAACCCAGACCCCGAAGACAAAACAGGAAGTACAACATCTCAACAGGTGATTGTCTTATACCTTTATATTAAGATTACCATAATGGAAATCATGTTTTTGAACAGAGGATTCCAACAAATAAATCAAAGCCTATACAGTGCATGGCGAGCACATGTTCTCAACACAACTTGAAACATAATCAACAGAAAATAAAATTGGATGTTAAAAAAACATGTGCTCCTTAAGGATGAATGAATGATTTACAGAGTATGGAAAAGAAATGTTGTAAAGCTTAAACGTATACAACATTCATTTCGAGGAAATATTTGAACAGACATCTACATAAAGTGTGAAGAAAACCATTCAGAAACTTTATATTTTTTGAAATTCATTTTGGAACATGTCGAATATCATCAGGACCACCATGTGAAATAAAAGCTTTTACAGAACATGCAGATTCAGGTTGATGCTAAAGAGAAAAAAGCTCAAAACCTGCAGAGACGAATGGAGAATATGAGAAGAGAGTATGATGTGAAAATAGCAGAGCTAAAGCAACAGCTTGAAAAAAAGCTAATGACTTCTCAAGAGATGGAAAAATCAAATATTAGAAAAATTAAAGAGCTAGAGGCACGGGTATGACAATACAGATAAAATAAGTTATGTCGAATGGAATGCCAATGACTTATGTTAAACAGTAAATTTTCTGTGTGAGTCAGCTGAAAAGTAATCTCTTGTTCTCTAGATCAGTGATATTCGTTCATTCTACACAAAAAAATTGAAGGAGCATGAGGAGAAAACTGAAACAAAAAAAGCTAAGAAGTCTGATAGGAAATTAGTTGCTGCTACCTCAACATTTGACAGAAAACATAATGCATCAGGAGTATACTCTTGAAACCCTATGATTAATGAGTTACCTTTACAAAATTAAATGGGAAGTGAGGGTGTCTCTTGTATCAGATGCAAGATTTAGAGATCTACAAAAAGAAAGTGGAGTCGCTCGAAAAAAGCCTTCGAGACAAGGAAGCAATAATAAAACACCTTGAACAGAACCATTCAGGAATAGATAGAGAAGAAGGTTAGTTTATCGCCTATGTGCATTTTCTTCTTTTTCAATTCCAAGCACACGTTCAGCATTGTCTCTCTTACATTCAAAAAGTATTATGTTACTTTTTCATGTATAAATAAGAAATCTACAGAGATATCTTAATATCTGTATTGGAAGATGATGCAGCATTATCATGTATCAATAAAGTTGAAGCTGTACGCCATGGAAGCTTGATGGATGAAGAACAACCTAAATGCACCGAACATAGTTCTAAAGAAGTTTATTTATCAGCAAAAGAGGGAGCACTTGATACATCTAAATCATCTCAGGTACGTTATGATCCCAAGCCATGGCTACTTTGAGTCCCCATTCCATTTAGCTGACATACATATTCTATGACAGAGTATGTGTGTGTACTACAATAATATCCTTGGGCTCTTATAAAGTCATAAAAAGTGAATGTAAACCATCAGAGTCAATACAACATTTACAGGGTTTTTTTGTAACTAGTTTTTTTCCCACTAAATATTCATTCTTCAAGGATGATTCATTTACAAGCTCTATTTATCAAAAGTAGCAATCCTTGGCTTTGTGTTCTGTTTGTCTGCAAAACAAGCACACCATTTTTTTCAATGGCATTTGTTATAACTCTAGGGGACTTGAACTCACAACCTCTCAGTTAAGAGTGTGATGGGCTAAGCACTTGCCCCAAAAGCCATGGATGAGGATCACTTCCTAATCCTCTCTCTTAGGGTATAGTTCAACCATCTCTTGCATGTCAAGGGTGTCGTTAAACATATCCTACCTATCACTTTATTACATTCTTCTCCCCTTAGTTCATCATTGTCCTCAATGACCTACTAATGTATCCGTCTAGCCTCCGTGATCAATTCTTGTAATCCCTCGGTACCTTTGAATTGATGTCCTCAACCTTGCATAGTCTCTTGAACCTTATTCGTAACCTTGGTGTTTTGAACCCTATGTATCTTGAATCTCGTTCTTACTCATGTTTGGTATCTTGAACCCTCAATCAAGTGTGAATCAAGGTTTCCCAACGACTTCACACTTGCAAGCTAGCTCATTAGATTTGGGAAGTTCGTTCGGAGAGCTTTCAAAAGGCATCTTACATGCCTCAATCCGACCTATTGATTGACAGATACACCCCAATCTCTCTTGGATAGAGTTCTCAAAGTGCCACCTTCTCCTTTAGCACCTTTTCACATGAAAGAGTGCCGAGGCACCTTTTTTAGAGGCCATTGGGTCAATCCACCTTGCCCAAACCTACTTCCTAGGCTCTGATACCAATGTAATGAACTATAGAAGATTTGAACTCAGAACCTCCAAGTGAGGAGTGTAATTGGACTACTTTCCCCAAAAGCCATGGTTGAGGATTACTTCCTAGTCCTTGCTCTTAGGGTGTAGTTCAACCATCTCTTGTCTGTCAAGGGTGTGGTTTGACAATCTCCTGCCAATCACTTTATTACAACGTTCCGACATAGATGTCTTGGATTATCACATATAATACACCATATTCGAGCTTATATTTCTACAATGTGCAATTCTTCGAGGCCTTGATAGAATCTATCCAACCCATCCATCCTTGAGCTTCAAAGGCTACCAAAATGCCCCTTGTCTTGTCCTAGTCATGTCATTGGCAATGCTTTTTGTTGATTGTACATACTACCTCTTATGGCTACTTCTTGTCCTATATAGGTCTTTACTATTCTTGATCGTTATAATCCTTTCCTTGGATTGTTATAATCTTCTCTCCTTTCGTGACCTATGAGATTCTTATGCAATCTTCCCCTTGTCTTACCTTTTTCTTTCCCTTGTCTATGATGTTCTTACCTATTTTATAATGTTCTCCCATATTGTGGTGTGCAAGCTTCTATCGTAACCTTATCCTTATCCCCCTTTTCCTTTCCACCACCTATGATGTTCCTACTCCAGAAACACTGCTTAACGCTTGTATAATAATTAGATTCTAGAAAAGCAGTCCTCATTCTTTAGAGGAATTATTTGATCTTTCTCTTCCTAGATTATCTTTGATCATAGTTTTTGGGCTTGCCAGGGCAGGGTTCCTTGTGCATATTAGTGATTTAAGGATGTATTTATAATTATCATTATCATCATCATCATCATCATCATTATTATTATTATTGTTATTATTGTTATTGATTTTTTATCCTCTCGCTCTCTCTCTCTCTCTCTCTCTCAAGTTGAGTGTCTTGTGAGAGGGGAGGATTATGTGTCATATATAAGGGATTTCCCTCTGGTCAGTGGGCCTGCCCGGTCGTTCACATTGGAGATTGATACAAATGTGGATGTAAAGATTTCCCCCCTTCTGTCCTGCTGATTTTTCCAAACTAATTAATAATGGAAGAACTTTTATAAATCATTAGAGGGAGTTCCTTTGCTTGTATAGCTTTATATGATTTGTGGTCTCTACGACCCTTTTTCTTCTTTTTCTTGAATTGTCAAAAGATTGTTCATCGTGAAAGCTAAAATAACAAGTCAGTCTGGTATCCATCTCTATATACACAGACTGTCAAGCACAACAGAAGGGGGAAACTAGCTACAACACTGCATGGGTCAATACGTGCAGTGATTAATATCATCATTATGGCTGTGACTACTGGGGTATCTAATCCCATTTGCTGCCCTAGCCTTTGTCTCTCAATGTCAGTGTTGGCCCAGCAAAGCCTTCACCTTTCGTGTTCTTTCCAATCTCTACGCATTTCACTGCTCCCAGAAATTCCCTCTGTCCCAGTGCTCACTATAAAATTGTACAAATCAGTCAATACAACATGCACTAGCAAGGCCAGACTATCTTTAACATTCAATCTGAATGCCTGAACTCTTCATCTTGGGTTGAGAAAATGGTTGATACAGAACTAACTCTACTGCAGTTCACAGTTCACTACATGCTTTAGAATCAGTCCGTTTGTTCAAGGGTCCAACATTGATCTGCCTTTGGACATTAGCTACATACATCAAAGATTCTCCAACCTAAAGGCCTTATGCATATGAGCTTTGAAGACAAAAGATTTTCACTAAAACTCGATGTCCTTTGTCTTATAGAGATCCTGTGTGTTTATTCAACTTGTGATTTTCATATGAGGACAAGGCTTTAATCGCTGACCTGTAGGCAAGCTATCTCAAAAAAACGCAAAAACTCGTGTTAAGATTGTTTTTCCCGATAGTAATATACCAGGCACTTTCTAAAATTAATCATAATTAAATACTGAGTAATGCTTATATTATATAATAAAACATAATATGTAACTTCAGGTAGAAAGAGGGATTGGAGAAAAAAGCATTCAATTTCCAACAAAAGATTCTGGTGATGTATCCCACACTCTAGATGCCACAAAGCCTTCAAGTAGGGAGAACTATGTTGATTTGGGTAAGTTTTCCAATACTCCTTTTATTGCTTGAGAGAGAGAGAGAGTGAGAGGATTTGATTTTATATCATCTGAGAAGTTTGCATGATTATGCTATTTTTGTAAACTTAAAAATGAGGATGGGATTCAAGGCCACCTTCCTTTTTTGTTAATGTGACATGAAATGATTTAGGTGGTAGCAGAAAGTGAAATTTCCATACAGTATATATATTTGTGATACAGGTGGTTTCTTCTATTCTTTCCTATTTTTGGATCCTTGGAGTGCCTTAGGATCTAAACCCTCTATGAATATACAAACCGTAGAAGTGATGTAGCATAGATGATTGAGCCATACCTGATTGTTTTACAAAGGTAATGACAGATTCTAAAGATTCATAAAATGTATGGTAATCAAAATGATTTGAATGATCATTGAAGTGAAGATTGTAGACATTCAAGTGTCTATGGTATGTGTCCATATCTGTCACATGAGAAGAATTATTAAATTCTCCATTATCAAAAGAAAGCATTTCAACTCTGCAGAAATTTCAGAAAAGTAATGTAGGAGTTTTGAAGAGAGTTTATATAGATGAACCAATTCATGTATGTATCCATAGAATCATATTTTTGCAAGAGTGTATGGTTGGCAGATGCTTATTGCAAATGTGAACAAACCATTTGGCATTCATGAGGGATTGGAAGTGCATTTTGACTACGTTCAGGCTGTTATCTTCTTGGTTACATGGATCTAAGTTCTGACCCTTAAATTTGGACCAAGATAATCCAATTTTCCATAATCAGGAGGATTGAGACGGGAAGTTCAGCTGCATCTCTATTAAAGTCCGAACAAGGTCAACTTACAAAGGCACTAGCTTTACTACGACTAATAAATTACTACACAAGAAGTTAAAAGTAAAGGGAAGGCCTATAATGTTTCATGTAAGTGAACGCTTGAAATATACATGTGAAAAAAACTGAAATTCAGTTTTAAGGATTTGTAATATTGTACTCAGAAGCAGCAGCAGATTTCAAAAGAAGTGTTTCATAAATGCCTAGAGATTCTCCATGAACATTCATTCATTGTCTTTTGTTAAAGTACTTATAAGATACATAAGAGTCCACCAACTTCAGTTATTCCACTTTCTATCATGGAGACCCTATTTCTTCAATACATGAGAGATCAAGTAATTCACCCTTCATGAAGTGTTTCATATATGCCTAGAGATTCTCCATGAACAGTCATTCATTGTCTTTTGTTAAAGTACTTATAAGATACATAAGAGTCCACCAACTTCAGTTATTCCACTTTCTATCATGGAGACCCTATTTCTTCAATACATGAGAGATCAAGTAATTTACCCTTCATGTCAATTGTTACAACGTGGTCAGCACATTGAGAGAAAGAAAGAAAGAAAGACTTTTTAACGTCTATTAGAGTCCAAAATCGGTCTATGAGACACAACATATGGATCAGCATGATCCGATCCACTGTGATCCCAATAGGAAAATAAAAATGTGAGTACAACACAAAGTATAAAAGGAGGGGATAATAGTTGGCGTCGAGGGTGTGGGGTGCTATGGGTATGCACTCTATATGCTCAGTGGGTGAGATACAAATATGATATGCATAGGGAGGGGAGGGTGGGTGGTACCATAGCCCTCTAGATGCCTGGAGTGGATGTAGGATATAATGCATTGGTGGGTAAGGCATCGTGGCGAGCCTCAGAATGCTCTGGCATCTGCATGTCGAAATCGGCAAGGGTGCGCTGCTGACGTCTCCATATCTCCATGTCACGGTGTGCATGAATCGCCTAAATCTCTCTCTGGTGGAGACGGGCTCTCCGGAGTGGGAGTCTCGTTCGTCGGCACTGTCGTCTAAGCTCCTTTGCTCTCTGTAATGTGAGACCCCGCATCGAGCTGCTCTTGGGTGGCTGTGGGTCTGAAAAAATCTGTAATATGAGTCTGGGGGGTTGGGTGTATCTCCATCCGTTGGAGAAGTGAGGCACGGTGGTGTTGGTGCTCAACTAGGAAACGACCTAGAGGGTGCTGGTCCTCGTCTCTAGGAAAGCCCTGATCTCTCTGGGCCCCCTCAAGAGCTGTGGGTAGCCATCTCTGCTATCCTCATGTGCCTGGCATCTACATGTGTAGTGCTCCTCGTCCTCCACCTCCTCTCGGCACATCCTGCATAATCTCTCATCCCTGGGTGTGTGTGTCGCTCACCCTGCCTCAATCTCGAGCTGGTGTGATGATACTCTGAGTTGCCCAATGCCCTCTCTCTGCTGGTGCCATGTATGTATCCATATATCGTGGTCTTTGAATCTCTGAATGAAACCATCCGTTGTCACTATGAGGAAGTGCTCTCTGTAGTGTTGCCTCTTTGTGGGAAGAGGCTCCCGTGGTGCTATCCATGTCTCCCAGAAGTGTATATGTAGTAGGTCTTGACGGATAATCTTGTTCCTCTCCGAACGAGAGAGGGTAATGTAGGGGGAAGAGAGGTCGTACTGAAAAGGGGGGAGGTCGGTAATGCTCATGCCATGGTCTGCCAACCATCGGTAGTCACTCTCTTCTTCCCTGTCTTTGCCAAATGTCTAGACCTCTCAAATGCAATCTTTGTGAGTCAACTGATGGGGAGCTCCCTGGCTCAGGATAAAGGTCACCAGCTGAAAGAGGACCTCGACCAGCATCGGTGGTGTACCAAGCTCAGCCCGTATAATGTCGTGTGGAACCGAGGGCTTGTTGTTGAGCAAGCATGAGATCATGGTGACCTGGGGCCTCTCAACCCGCATCCACATCGCCGCTGTAATGCGTGGTGCCCATACTGCCGGTGCATACATCGGTGCGGGTGTCACTAGAGTATCAAAGAGCCACCCCTTAGTCCGGGGCTCCTGGAAATGTGCCTGACAGTAGTGTCTCTCCAATCCAGCAAGTGCCACATAGCCTCACGTCAATCTGTCTCTTGCTGCCTATGCCATGGAGAACGCAACTGTACTGCCCCATAGGGTGACTCCTAAGTAGACGTAGGAGTCCACTACCTCTATCTGTCCTCCAGCTACAATGAAAGAGGCTCAATGGCGTAATGTCCTGGAGGTGTGGAAGATCATGACCTTGGTCTTGTCAAGGTTCATTGTGAGTCCTCTCTCTCTCTGCAGAAGGTATTGAGCGCCTGTAAATGTGACTGCAGCTCCTCCTGTAAATGTGACTGCAGCTCCTCCTGTGACTTTGAAAGCAAGACAATGTCATCAGCATATAATAGGATGTGTACTGTGAAAGCAAGGCAGCAGTAGT
>MU261965.1:0-37500 GCA_020310875.1 Ceratopteris richardii
CCACACACACAGTCGTATGTATGTGTGTGTGTGTGTGGGTGTGGGTGTGTGTGCGTGTGCGTGCCCATGCATTTGGGCATGTGCTGTGTGCGTCTGCATATGCATGTGTCAAGTAGGCAAAGGCTGGTAACCTAAAATCATAAATTAATGAGTAAAAGAAATTAGGAATACCTTAAGTTAATTTCAGATTTTGATGCCTTTTGTTGCAGTTTATCTGGGATCGCTCCGCTGAAATTGTTGTTTTCAAGGTTTCTGTATCAGAGCTATATGAAGGGTCAGATTTATCACATAATTGACATGAGAAGGGCTGATAAACTTGAAAGAAATTAGCCATACAATGTGGTGAGGGCAGGCAAGTCTCCTAAAAAATCAGGTATGGATCCACTCAACTGATTGTTATGAAGATCTCTGGCAACGGAAACAAATTGTATGTTCAGAGTGAGGGATTAACTTGTCTTATGTTGCAGTAACACTATTGGTTAGGAAGGATCGGCTTACAAGATTTTCAGGTCTTGAAGATCACCCAGGTTTGGTATTGAGCCATTCAACATATTTTCAGCTAAGGACCTGCATTGTTTGAATGAATATCCAAGACATTCTTGAATCAAACACAAGACATTCTCTTATTTACAAGTAGAATTAAACACAACCATCAATCAAACATACAACTTGGTGAGATGCTTCAAAGAGTTAAACTGATTGGGGATTGCTCCATGCAAATTGTGGTTTTCCAAAGATCTGCATATGGGAAAAAAAAATCATACACAGAACGGGAGGAAAAAAAACAATTAAAATTAGTCTTAAGATGGCACTTTGTAAACTATCACAAGAAACTTAGTAATAGTGTCCAGTTTCTGCACAGAACAGTATTATTTACATGCAAGCCCATTAGCATCAGCTGCAATCAATGAGTCTTAAACAAATGAAAGAAACCGTCTTGCACAAGAAGTGATGGAATGAGAATCTGTTGAGAAGAGCTTTACGAATTCCTACATATTGACTCCTTCGGGGTAAATGAAGAATTCTGGTACTTATTACTTGCCCAATTATATCTCCAGAAATTCTAACTGGTTCTACAGCTGCTTTTTATATCCTGTGCAACGGTTGTGATTATTGAGAAGATTCTCTTCTCTAATAAAACTTTGTCATCTTCTCTTCTGCAAATGGAATATCAATTATTTATTTATATATTTATTTATATGTTTATTCTGTTACTCTTTTTACTTTTTGGGTTGAGGATGAAGGAAGAAAAGATCCATATCAATCTGCATCATTACGGATAGACATGAATACAACCAGTATAAAAAACAGAGATCATTTGAATCTTCATCTCATCTTTTAAAGGATCTAAGTAAAACTTTTGATGATATTATATAATTCATAAATATATGCTGGCTGATTACAACTGTGTCCAATACCTCACAATAACATTGTAGGTATAATATGTAAGTTGTGTTTCTCAGAAATTATCTCCTTGACTAAAACCGTTTGAAGCCCAATATAGTGATCCTTCAAGCTTTATATTTCAAAGGAAGAAAAGATTGATAACTGTAAATGGATTCCCAAGCAACCACTATTCTGTTGCATGAAAACCCAGTGAAACATCTTCTATAGACATCTCCAAGAAGCAAAGGGTATGGTTTAAAGTTACCTTGTATTCAATCGTAAGTGGACCAAATCCATATCTTTTCATCATTTCAGTTATGTGAGGTTGAATTTGCATGGTGTGTTTTACTCATTTATAATGATGTAATGTAAACACATCTCATGTCTAAATAAGCAACTGATTCTCACCCTTTCCCTGATGCAGGTTTACTATTTCACTTAAAAAGGCCACTGAAAATTTTCTGTCTTCTAGAGCTCATTGTAATCATAAGTAAAATTATTTATTCTTAGCTTCATATGAGCATATTGAAGCTGCCTTTCATGCTCATTCATGTGTAATAACTCTCATATAGTCAGAAAAATAGGTAGTCCAAGGAGGTTCGAATAATAAGAGCATTTATGGTAAATAATTTTACTTATGATTGTTATGAAAAGAAGTTAATGGCAGTCTGAATTTTCAGATTTATTGACTCATGCAGCAACCAAGAGATGTCCTGTCATAAAAAGCTTCTTATTTGGCTTATGAGGTGTCCATAACTACATTACTTGGACTGCCCTTTCAGTTCTTTCATAGGGTCTTGGAAACTTAAATATTGCACCAAAACATCACATGGTTGGATCAATGCACACTCTAACACAGCTTCACATTTTGTCAGTCCATGGAAGTGCTTGAGTTTGCATCTCTCTTGGAATGCAGAGGCAGCGTATGCTTGGGAACTCACTTGCACCTGAGTCCCCCTAAATATCACTTGTTCTCTAGAGAACTGCAATCCATTCCTGGAGGATCGCTGCTCAGAACACAAATTGAAAAGGCATACTTTGGGTGAATGTGCTCATGACCAGGGAAATTGGCTTTCCTTTTAAGTAATCTTCAGCTAGGAGGAACACAAGACAAAGGTCAATTCAGCTTGTTCTTTTTTTCGGGGTGAAAAAGAGATCCTTTCATTAGTTAATGAGAAAACTTCCATAGGGCTACATACCCAGCCAGCGATCGGATAAAAGATCTAATACAAGGGGGACAGGCCACCCCACACACCCAATCAATGCACGAAAGAAGAAGGTCTAACTCTTGGTGGGAGGGGAGAAAAGCCAAGCAGACGACCAGTAGTTCCACCAAATAGTATCACCTTGAGAGGTAAAGAGCGGGCCTTTCTTCAGGATCTTAAGAAAAGTGAGTGGCCGTCGAGTCATGCCATCCAAATCACCCTAGAGATGGTCCAGCTGTCCCCAAAGAGTGTGGATCAGCTCAAGCCAAAAGTCTCAAATAGTCTTTGCCGGAGAAATCACACGTCCCTCAAAGATGCATCGGCACATGGCAAGGCTACTGATCAGCGCCCATCAGGGGCGCCAAGCAGGGGCCGCGATCACTCCTCTAAGAAGAGATGCTGAGGTCTTGAGTGGTGGAAATCCGCCCATCCTGAATCGACAAAATAGTACTATCGGCCATGTGTCCATTACTAAGGGGTGGGCCAATAAGCAAGCCCCAAGCAACCGCGCCCCAAGAAATGAGCTAATGTCCCTCCCTCCAAGTCATAAGCCTCAAGGTCCTGAGATCTCAAGATCCTAAGTCAGATTTGTTCACCAGCTTGCAGTCCCATAAACAGTGTCGCTATGACTCAGTGCGATAGCTACAACCCGTGCAGGAAGGAGGTCAGCCCCCATAACTCAACGAAGTGCCGACCGAAGTGCCCCTGTGAGCAACCAGCCACTAAAAAAGGACAGTCCGACCACGCTACTAAAGGACAGTCTCATGAGGCTGCTCGCTACTCCAAATGCACCACCAAAAGGATGAAAGGAACTCGAAGGAGAGGCCATGGTGCCGCCAAGCCTCGGCCACAGCAAGGATGGAAGGGCGACGGGACTGAAGGATCCTCTCGCCCAAATGCACAGTATACTCAAAGAAAGGAATAGTGAGGCTCCCCCAGGAGGTGTAAGGATCCCGCCGCTGCCACTCTCCAGGATCCCATTGTATGCAAGATAAAGGCCGGGCCACCCATGCCCAAATTAGGTTCAGTCTAAATGTCCTCAAGATCACGATCAATATGGAAGTCCGAAGCACTAGTGCCAACCACCCTAATCCGCTAAAAAGTGAAGTGGGCGATGATCTCGGACTCCTCAACCGGTTTAATCAGCCGACCATCCTCACCAATCTCAAAGAAGAGAATCCCATCTTTAGTATAACACCGGGACACAATCAAAACCTCAATCTGAGTGAAAGCTCCCAACCAAGCAACCAAGGGGAGTAGCCGATCTGAGACCCCCAATCCCTCGAGATAATAGCCTCAATATCTCTGATCATATGAGATAGCCCACGCATCCCAATACATGTGTCCTGTTGTTGTGTCTCCATGAGCCCCCTAAAACGGAGCCAGTCATCAACACCCTGGCAGATGCCCCTAGGAAACCTAGACAAGGGCCAACCATGAATCCTCTCTCCATATGAAGAAGAGGATTCTAGGAGGCTACGATAGTTGCTCCTCAATGCAAGAGGGTGAAAGCTGAATAAGAGCAAGATGCAATTGCTCCCACGATCTCAGGATACTACAAGCAAAATGATCCTCGATCCTTGAGAACCCTGTGTGGCACATCTCATCAAAGATCCATTTGACTTCAAGTTGCCACGGCCCACCTGTAGCCAGTGCAAACATGCCAAGTCTGTGACGAAGAAAAGCCTTACATGGCTCCAGGTCAAGAAGCAAGCCACGAATGACAAACTTGCCCAGCAGGGCTCTACTATGAGAAGCGAGGTCAATAATCCAAAGGCCAACGTGCTCCGCATGGAGGATAATGACCGGCCAAGCAAGCTTAGCCTCAGAAAAGCTTCCATCCCCCCCCCCCCCCCAGACCATAAGAAATTCCTTATTAGCCTCTAAATTTGGCTACTACAAGAGCTCGAGAAAACCAACAAGAGCCACATCATGGCCAAAAGTATTCAGTTCGCTTCCACGACCCTCCCGGCCAAAGATAAACAAGCAATACTCCAATGCATCAACTTCCTCTTGATAGTAAAGAGGAGAGGCGAGATATTCTCCTCAGCCAAAAGCTCTAAGCCAAAATGGCATCCCAGGTAATGAATCCGGAGTGCCAGGAGGAATCCACTGAAACTGGGCACAAGGGAGCCACCTAAGTGAAGCATTCATGTCAACTCAGGCCCACAAGACTTATGCCAATTGATTTTGGCGCCTGTAGGCGGTGAAGTAGTGTGTGGGTATAAGGAATGCAAAATGCACTACTGCTGGAGCATACTAAAATAACATGCACTTTACAACTATAATACTAAAATACTAGGCACCTATCATCACTTCACTTCTATACTTAGAAGGTAGACACAAAAGTAATGGACATAACGAGTGACGAGTCAGAACAGCAAAATATAGCTCAACGACAAAATTCAGCACAAGACAGAGCAACCCATTAATTATCCATAAAACCCATCATAAAGGCACAAGAGAGTGACAACCCAATACCATCTATCTCCTCAACCTCCAGGTTTCCTCACACTAGCACCGACTAGTAGGTTTGCTGGTTTGAAATGAGCAATGTAGACCTCTCAATTGTTACCACTAGCTCCACGCCTGCAATCTCTCCCCTCAGATCTCTATCTTCATCTATAGGTATCTCCTATCTCATCTGGAGTGCATCACATATATCTTTTTCTCTTGAGGCTCCTTCCTTTTATAGGTGAGGGATAGGTTACAAGAGGAGAGGTCTGTTACATAAGGATAATGGGAGTTAATGCACTAAGCAGTTTTAATTGTCAACACCACTAGTACTACACTTTGTCTTGTAGTGTTGAGTGGTCTGGATCCACCTGGCTGCCTTGTCAGCTTTGTTGCTGTCACCTTGCCAGGGCTTGTCTCTTGGTGAATTTGGGAGTCTTGGCACTCCTTCCTAGCACTTTGATATCTTCGCGCCCAACTCCAGCACGTGGACATCTTGGCGCCCAACTCCAGCATGTGGACGTCTTGGCTCCCAACTCCAACACCTGGGCATCTTGGCGCCCAACTCCAGCCTTGGGCATCTTGGAGCCTAACTTTGGCACCTGGGTGTCTTGGCACCCAACTCCAACCATGGGCATCTTGGCACCCAACTCCAATACCTGGGCATCTTGGCGCCCAACTCAAGCACCAAGGAGTCTTGGCCCCCACTCCAGCACCTGGGCGTCTTGGCGTCCAGCTTCGAAACTGCCCTTGAAAACTTTTAATTCTACAGATTTCCCGCCACTAGTGTCTCTCCATCTCGGAGAGATAAATAGAGCAATAAATAATAATAAATGACTCCGTTATTCAAAGCAAAAGAAACTGAGATGTGCCAATGAAGTACAAAATGAAATATGTTTTTGCAAAAAGAAGCTCATGGTAGTACATAATGAAATACTATGACACTAGTACATAATGAAATACTAGGACACTGTATAGAATAACAAAGTCTATGACACTAGACAAAATGAAAGGTTATGACACTAGTCATGATGACTATCTGACAGGATGCATCAATCATGTGTAGGTTCTTTGCCAAGCCTCCTGCTCTGATCTTGATCTTCATCTTCTTCTTGGGTGTGTGGAACTTCCTCTGTGTCTAAAGAAGAAAGGAGCGACTTTAAAACATCAAATTTCGATTTTAAGGCATTTCTCTCCTTTCATAGGGTTGAATTCTCTGCCTTCAGGTTGTTGTTTTCTTTCTTCATATCTTTGTTTTCAGCCTTCAGTTTTTTTATCTCTTCTTTTGCCCATTCCAATGTTGTCTCTAGATTCTTCGCTTTTTCCTTAATCCTGTTCGCATCCTTGAAGTGCTCGGATAACTCTTTAATCTGCATACACATCTTTTTGGTAACTAGGCAAACCCTCAGACATTCCGCATTAAGCGCATATATATGAGTACGTAGGCAATGTTCGAGGTTAATACATGTCTATCTGTCTTCACAACTTCTAGTGGCAATTTTTGTAAACATGTTCTTTGCAACATCCATCTTGCCATACCTTGTAAGTGATCAAGAACTGTGGGCCAGAATTTTTCTTGTACTTTTCCATTGCGGAGAGCTTTTGTGGATCTCGAATATTTGTTGTGCCTTCTCCCAAGAGGTATTCGAGATTGATGCCTCTATACACCTCTAAAATGGTAGGCTGAAGAGAAGTAACTACGGGATCTGGAGGCATTTCTATAGGTGGGGTGTGTCTTCTAGGTGAAAATCTCAAAAGAGAGGATAGGTCAATGACTTTAAATGGTGGGTGTTGTGAGGTGGACCTCTGAAATGGTAGGCTGAAAAGAAGTAACTACCGGATCTAGAGGCATTTCTATAGTTGGGGGGTGTGTCTTCTAGGTGAAAATCTCAAAAGAGAGGATAGGTCAATGACTTTAAATGGTGGGTGATGTGAGGTGGGCTCACTTGGGGGGGGAGGGATTTGGGGGGGGGGGGAAAGAAGAGGGGATATAAAGATGTGTGGATTGGGTTCTATGGTAATGGGGAGTGTGGTTGTGCAGCTGGGTTTTGAGGAGATGCGGGCGGTGTATGTAAAGCTGTGAATTGTGAGTGTATGGGGCCAATAGGTGGATCGTCGGTCATATGAATGGTCGGGGTTTGCGTTGAAGTGGCACTTGGTTTATTAGTAGGTGGGATTGATGTGTGATGCGAAGTGCGTGGAGGTTGAGTAGAGGTAGCTTGAGATGTTTTTCTAGAAGATGTGGCTACTAGAAGAATGGGTGATGTAGTGTGAGAGGATGTGCGTACCTTCTTCGATGATCTGGCATACGCTTGCGGATCTATGGGTAGAGAATCCAGCACTTTCCTTGAATCTTTCTGAATCTTTGCTCTATGTTTGGATGATATAGGTTGTGCCAAATCTTCTGTATGCTTTGAGGAGAAATACTTACAAATGTATAACATCATGTGACCCCTCACGACCTTCTTGAAGGTGAGCGCTTTCTTTCCTACCTGTTGTCCATATCTTTTCTTCCTTTCAGCCAATGTTTGAAGGAGTGTTTTATGATATGGATATGATTTAGAATACACGAAACAAAAGAGTGGTTCACAAATATTAATATATGTGAAATGCAAGTTATCTTTGAGTAGAAAAAATGCTTTGAAGAGAATTAATCTCTGAGTCATGACCTGATCACAGTCTACGATTTAGAAATTAGCTGCACATGCTTGCAATATGTCCTTGATGGGCAAATCCACATAATTTCTTGGTTTCTTTGTTTCTGATATATTTTGGTTACCAAGCATGAGGGTAAGCTTTTTCTTGGTGATTCTTCCCCCCGGAAGGGATGGAAAGGATTTGAAGAGAGTGAAGAGCTCCTTATCAAAATCTTGCAGGTCACTAAGAGAAGGCAAAGTCGCTTTTGCTATTGTGAGAAGTCCCATGGCACCAAGCTCCTCCATGGTGAACGAATTCAGCAACTTGCCTGTAATGCTGAGATCAAGCTTCAATGATGGCTCACCTGGAATGGAGATAATGACCTCATTGGTGGTTCCTATATTTGGTGATTGATAACTTGTGGCAGACTTCCCAACTTCTCCTATAGGTGTATGAGCATCATTCTCTTAAGCTTCTTCCACCAATAATTCTGACTCTAAAGCTAGCTCTTGAGAAACCACATATAAGGAATCACTTGAGTCTCCATTTGAAGATGATTGTTGTTCTAAATTCAGATGCCGTGTCCTCAACAGAAGATGCCATCTACTAGTAAATAGTAGAGGTTGAGAAGTCAATGGAAGTTTCTGTGGTCGCTCTAGTTGCTACCGAATATGGAGAGTTAGATTGTGATGGATATAGGAATAATAGCTATAGTTTGTAGTCTTGTAGATGCAATTGGGTTTTAGAACATAGTTCATGCTGCACTAGCCGACTACTTGAGGGATTGATGAACTGAAGGAAGGAGGAGAATATGATCCCCCCTTACCACTACCTGAGGAGAATACCACCACGTTAGGCGACGAACCTGAAAAAGGAGGGGTGATGAGCCCCAAATCGAGTGATGATGAGTCAGAGTTCGATACTAAATGGCTTTCAATAGGTCGACTACACCCATATAGGAAGGTCGATCAGGGTTGGGAGTAGCCTCTGCCTAAGGAGAGCAAGAGGAATAGAGAAGAGGCCCGATGCAAGACTAATGAGGCCTATACAGGGCACCTTCAACACGGGAACGAGAGGAACACTGCTCATGCAATTCGTGCTTCTTCAACAGGGAACGAGAGGAATACTACTCACGCAATTTGATGATCCATATGCTAGGGAGAGTAGAATATATAAGGCTCAAGATGATCAAGAATGCTATAATTAGCATGTGATATTGTTTTATCAACGGTTCTAGATGCTGGTCGCTTTTCTTATGGCCACTAAAGAATTGCCTAAATATGGAAGGCATCACTAAATATGGATGCCGATTGCCCCCTTTTTTTTTAATTGTACGGTACTGTTTGCCAGAATTGTATGCCCAGATGAAGGAGAGGATTGGAGGTGGCCACCCAATCGTTATGAGCTGGACGAGTGGTCGCCGGAGTTGGTCGCCTATGTCACCCATGTGCTTGAAGTATGGAGAGTGTTGAAGAGGTGCGGTCAGGTGTGGTCATTCATTGGCTGCCTGGTTTATGAGAGTGGTGAATGAGAGGATGAGCGGAGGTTGCCAGATACACTTGGGAGGAGGGAGTACACTTGGGAGGAGGAAGGTTGCCAGATACATTTGGGAGGAGGAGGGGGTCACCATGCTAGAAGCATGAGGGAGGAGGATGGGTGGTCGCCCAATTGTATATAGGAAGGATATGGATTAGTGAGGGTTGGCCGCTCGAGGAAGAGAGTAGAGTGTGGTAGGGGCGAGGAAGAGTGAAGGGTGGTAGGGGCTAGAAGGATTGAGAGGTTAATTTGTGTGGGGTTCTTATTGCATAATAAATGAGTGAAAGTGAGGTGTGAAAGTGAGGTGTGGTTGCTGGAGATAAACGAGGTGTTTGCCCATTGTACTTTAAGAGGGATGAGTGGAGGGTGGTCGCCCTTGAAGGAGTGGGATGATGGTACTCGAGTGTGGTCGCCTAAGAAGCTAGAAGAATGGAGAAGGATGGAGAGGTGGTCGCCCATTATACTTAAGAGCTAGTGGAGAATTGATCGCCTAGGGTGCATAAGGGATTGGGCTAGGAGCCTAGAATGAGAGAGTTAGTAGGATGGTGAGCTAGGGTATATATCCAAGAGGGTTGCTCGATTTTGGTTGGAGTTCACCTTGGGAAGAAGGAAAAGTGAGGAACTGTGAGTGGTGGTCGCCTTGTGTGCAAAAGGAAGTGGAAAAAGTGAGGAATTGTGAGAGTGGTGGTCGCCCTTGAAAAAGTGAGGTCGCCCATGTAGAGGGGTTGGAGGGTTGGTCGCCCAAGGAGTTAGATGATGGAGATCGATAGAGATTCATATGGTGATACCAAGAGGAGTGTTGGTTTTGGTAAGTGTGCCAGGGAGAGCTAGAGTTGGAAGTGCTTATCAATAGAGGGGAAAGTAAATGGAGGGTAGTTGACCAAGGAAGAAGTTATTGAAGGTGTCACCCAAGTGAGAAGGGAATTGTGGGTGTTCACCAAAGTATACGGGAAAGTGGATGGGTTTCCCCATGCATTGGGGTAGGAGTGGAGGTGGTCGCCCCATCATATGGAATGAGGGATATGGGTGGTCGCCCTTGTGTTAGAAGGATGGATAGGGGTTGTCGCCAATGTGATGTGTTTGAGGGTTGGATAAGAGGGTGGCTGCCCTTGTGTTAGAAAGATGGGTGGTCGCTCTATTGTAGAGAACGAGCGATATGGGCGGTCGCCCATGTGCTAGAAGGCCGAGTGAAGGTGTTTGAATGGGTGGTCACGCATGCAGCTTGAAGGATGGGTGGTCACCAGGAAGTGAGGTGCATGTAGAGGGATTCGAGGGTTGGTCACCAAGGGAGTTAGAAGGAACGAGTTTGGAAGGAGCTAGAAGAATGAGGAATATGGGTGGTTGCCCTTGTGTTAGGAGGGTGGAGTGAAAGTGTCTGGAGGGGTGGTCACCCAGGAAGCTTGAAGAATGGGTGGTCGACCAAGGAGCTAGAGAGATGGATTGTTGCCTTCAGAGGAAGTGAGGTGCATGTAGAGGGGTTGGAGGGTGGGTCACTCAAGGAGTTAGAAGGAGGGAGCTAGGACTTTAGAAGGAAGGAGTTTTGGAAGGAGCTAGAAGAATGAGGAATATGGGTGGTCACCCATGTGCTAGGAGGGTGGAGTGAAGGTGTCAAGAGGGGTGGTCGCCTAGGAAGCTCGAGAGATGGATTGTTGCCTTTAGAGGAAGTGAGGTGCATGTAGAGGGGTTGGAGGGTGGATCACTTAGGGAGTTAGAAGGAGGGAGCTAGGACTTCAGAAGGAAGGAGTTTGGAAGGAGGTAGAAGAATGAGGAATATGGGTGGTCGCCCATGTGCTAGGAGGGTGGAGTGAAGATGTCTAGAGGGGTGGTTGCCCAGGAAGCTTGAGAGATGGATTGTTGCCTTGAAAGGAAGTGAGGTGCATGTAGAGGGGTTGGAGGGTGGATCACTCAAGGAGTTAGAAGGAGGGAGCTAGGACTTTTAGAAGAAAGGAGTTTGGAAGGAGCTAGAAGAATGAGGAATATGGGAGGTCGCCCATGTGTTAGGAAGGTGGAGTGAAGGTGTCTAGAGGGGTGGTCGCCGAGGAAGCTTGAGAGATGGATTGTTGTCTTGAGAGGAAGTAAGGTGCATGTAGAGGGGTTGGAGGGTGGGTCACTCAAGGAGTTAGGAGGGAGCTAGGACTTTTAGAAGAAAGGAGTTTGGAAGGATCTAGAAGAATGAGGGACATGGGTGGTTGCCCATGTGCTAGGAGGGTGGAGTGAATGTGTCTAGAGGGGTGGTCGCTCAGGAATTGAAGGATGGGCGGTTGCCCAAGGCGTGCTGACAAGATGGTAGTTACTAGTAAACCTGGAGTAAGTGATCATGCATATATATGTTGCATATAGAGGAAGGAAAAATGCCTACGTGTGTAATGATCAGGAAGTTAGTAGAGGGAGTGGGGTACCAAAGGAAGAGAAGAGATGGTTGATGAATAACTGAAAAAAAAACCTATCCCATTAATCGTCCACTATCTTACAGCTTTACAACTAATAGAAAAGGAAATAGACTCCAATATGTACATTATGTAGAAGGTTGTGTTATTGCTCGGCTACTGCTCCACATAGGGTTTTAGCTTCGATTAATTGACCAAGGACAATGTCATTCCATTTAGTGTAGAGATTTGCACTGCACCCTTGGGGAGTGTTCGTACGACCTGAAAAGGGCCGTTCCACCTTGGCATCAATTTTTTCTTAGACTTCTTCTCAAAATGATGTGGGTGGTACAATACAACTAAGCTCCCATCTTTGATATGAGATTTCTAGAGGTTTGCATCACAATTCTTCTTCCCCTTTTCCTGTATTGTGACAAGGTGCTCATTTCCGATTTTTCTTTTTTCCTCCAAGAGTTGTAATCGCACAAACTTTGATGATAGTGCTGCAGAAAACCCATGTATCCGATTGGTTCCAATGCGGCTAGAGCCATGCAAGAACTCAAATGGAGCAACTACTTGTATCCCATAGACCAGCTTTTATGGAGTATGTCCAGTGGTGGCTTTGAATGAAGTTTTGTAGGCCCACAATGTTCCTAGATAGGCTCGTCCCCATGTATTTGGGAAATGTAAGCATGTTTTCCTTAATAGGAGCATGAGAACCTTATTTGTACTCTCTGCTTGCGCAGGACTTCCTATGGAATATTTGATATTTTTCGAAAATTAAGGTCAATACTTGGTTAATGAAATGGGATCCTTGGTTTGTTGTTATCTCTATGGGACATCCAAATCTGCAAAAAATGTGATTATACAGAATTGAAGCTACCGTTTCCACAATACATTCTTTACTTGCTATTACTTCAGCCCACTTAGTGGCATAATCGGCACTAAGAGATATTTGGCACCGGAATCACGTGCTATGGGGTAAATTGGGCCGATAAAGTCTATGACCCAATGCTCAAAAGGTTGCCAAGGTATGGAGATGTTAAGTGGTTGGTTCCTTTGTTCGGTTGGCTTAGGTGCACATCTTTGACAAATATCACATGCCTTTGCAAATTTGGTGGCATCTTAGAACAGGTATGGCCACCATAGCCCACTTTGGAGTATTTTAAGTGCAGTGATATGCCCAAAAAAATGTCCACTAGACTTACCCTCATGTGCCAATTGAAGAACAATCTCCGTTTCATGTGGTTGAAGGCACTTCCTGTACATTCTATCAGGCCCAACCCTATAGAGGGTGTACTTCACCATTACGAAGTTCTTAGTAATCTATGTCTCTCCAATGGAGTAGACCCAACACGAAATTGACCCTTAGCTAGGAATAGAGTCAAGTCATCATACCATATGGGTGCTAAATTTACCTTGCATATTTGACTGTCGGGGAAGTCATCTTCTACTCCTTTAGTTGTTTCAGTAGGGAGCCTAATGCGAGAGAGGCGATCTGCAATGACATGTTGTCTGCCGCTTCTCTCTACAATTTCACAATCAAATTCTTGGAAGAGAAGCAAACATCTCCACACTCTTCTTGCGACTTATGGTTTGTTTAACAAATATTTTAAGGCTTGATGATCAGTAATCACTGTAAATGTAGTGCGCAGTAGATAGTGCCTAAATTTCTTGAGGGTGAAGACAATAGCTAATGCTTCCCTTTCAATAGTGCTATAGTTTTTCTCTGCCTTTGAGAGGAGCCTACTCGCATAATGAATGGGTTGGTCTAGTTTGTGTTTCGCTTGGTTGAGTAAGTACGACGCCTACTACATATAAGCTTGCATCTACATGCACAAGAAATGTCTTAGACCAGTTTGGTGAAATGAGTATGGGTGCAAAGGCCAGCCTTTGTTTCAAATAAGTGAATGCAGCCTCTTCTTCTTCAAACCATTGGAAGGGAAAACTTTTACTACTAGCAGTCGCGCTTCCTCTGCATACATGCGTATGAACTTTTGATGATACCCAATGTGCCCCAAGGAAGCTCTGGACCTCCTTAGCATTTATTGGTCTTCGGAGCTTGAGAATTGACATTGCCTTACCCGGATCCGCAGTCATCCCTTGGGCAGAAACCACATGTCCTAACAACGTGCCTTGGGTTACGAGAAATTGACATTTGTTAGGGTTAAGTTTCAAACTTGTTTCTCTACAATGCTGGAATACTTGCTCTAATTGCTTCAAATGTTTTGATACATTTTCTACTCTAGTAGTGCATGCTGCCCAGAGAATGCTGAAAAGTCATCCATAAAAATTCTCAAGAATTTTAGAAGCAATTTGTTGAAGATAAGATGTACTCTTATGTTGAAAGTGGCTCGTGCATTCCTAAGACCGAAAGCCATTCTCATGTAAATATAGGTTCCCCAAGGAGTAACAAAGGCTGTTTTTGGTTGATCTTGAGGATGGATTTCCAATATCCATTGAAACCATCCATGAAGCTGTATAGCATGTGCCCTGCCACATCTTCAATCACTTGTTCAGAAAAGGGTGTAGGAAATCCATCTCGGAAAGTTACCTTATTTAATGCTCGGAAGCCCACACAAACCCTGATTTTATTGGGTTGCTTCTTAGGAGCGATAACCATGGAAGACAACCATTCTGAATGTTCTACAGGAATTATGATACCTGCTTCCTCCATTTTCTGGATTTCCTTCTTGAGTGCATCTGCATATTTTGGATTTAGCCTATAGATTTTACCTCTAATTGATCGAGCTTATGCCATCACAGGAAGTGTGTATTCCCAACTCTTTTGCTATTCCTATCAAATCTTTATAGCTCCATGCAAATAAATCCTTAAAATTGTTCATGAATGTTGTTAGCTCTGTGAGGAGTAGAGGATGGTCCCACATCCAGCTTGCGAGTAGAATATTTTGAGGGTTATCTTCTCTTGGGAGGTGGAGATGCCCAATCTTTATTTCTGGGAGGTGAAGGCACCCTTTTTTATCCTGATGTTTCCGCATTCTCCAGAACCCATGGTGGGGTGGTGTGACCCAAAATGCTTGCTCCTTCTTGTTCAATTAGCTCTTCCTCTTCTCTGTTGTTATCCTTCTTGCCTTCTTCTGAAGTTTTCTCAGGGTGGAGAACAACTTGAGAAGTTCCTAGGGCTTCATCCCTTCCTCCTTCCATTTGGAGATGCATCATCACTTTATCTGGTCCGACTATACCCATAAGGTGTCACTAGCCTAGTCATGTATGGCTCTATTGTGGCATAGCCATGGTCTCCCTATAAGAAGGGAAATCCTCCTTTTACCTTTGGAAGGGTTAATACTACAAAATCCAACACAAATTTTAAATTTTGAATGATGACTTCGACCTTCTCCACTATGCTTAGTGGGCTTACCTCCTTCTCCACTATGCGTACTGGGCTTACCTTGCTTTAATATGCCAACGATACTATAAAATGTGCAGCTTAGTTGGTCTTAAGTTTAGCAATGTCACTGTGTATTCAGGCATAGGATTAATACGAGATCCCCCATCAACTATTACCCCTACCAAGGGAGTTCCCTTAATATTTACAGTTAATCTAGGACTCTTGTAGTCCGTAAGAGGTGCCATGCTAGATAGCTCCGAGTTGTAAGTTGAGGGCATGGGCGTGTGTTGAGATATTAGGGAGGTGAAGCCTTGCCCGCTACTTAATATGGTGTCAGGGTCTAGTACATTTATGGCAGCCATTACCTCTCCCCTGAACCCAGGACTCATAGCTATATCGAGATACCTGTTGGTAGGTGTTTTGAAAGACTTGAACTGCAGTAAGAAGACCTTCTTGGTTGTTGTTTGAAGCAGCTCCATTATGAAACCATCTCAGATCCTCTTTAGATACTGCATAGGCTTTGTCGATAACCTGTTCGAGAGAATCTTCATTTCTTCTTGTTTCTCCTCGTGAGATCATCTCCTTGTCCTTGTTGTGCTTCGCTTTCTCAAGAGGTTCCTGCTCCATTATCTTTTTCCCTTTATCCTTATTTTGACGAGCTCGGTCTGTTGTTTCCCTAGCTTCATCCTTCAAAGCTGCCTTTTGCTTTTATGCCCTAGTCATAACTCCTCGAGCACTTGGAGATTCTATATAGCTCTCATTAATAGTTATCGTGATCATGTGCAGGGAGACAAGAGTTTCCTTGTGTGCTTCTGGAAGGAATTGACTTCGGGCGGTCCTTTGTGTATCTCTGAGTTTCTGTTGTGTGGACCTTGGCAAAGCTTTCTCCACCCATTTCTTGATGAGAAAGTCTCCAGGTGCATTTGGTAATCTTGCAACCAGTGACCTTGCCCGTGTCATAAGTTCTGAAAATGACTCTCCCACATGCAAAATTATATTCTCAAGCTCATCTAATGTCCTTTGTGTGGAGTTACCTGGCTGAAATGTTTCCATGAATTCGGTCTTTAATGTTTCCCATGTTTGAAAATGATTCTTTGCATATTGGCTGAACCATTTGTTGGCCAATCCTTCAAGTGTTGATGGGAAAAGAGCAAGGAACGCATCTTGTCCTTGTTGTAGGCCCCTACTTTTACAAGTTGAAAGAAATCTTCTTACATGGTCTTCAGGATCCTCATTAGCACCACCATGAAATGAAGAGAATCTAATGTTTATCCTTCACAATAGAGCGGAGAGTTCCTCGGCCATAGTGGTGTGTTGGAAATAAAGGGCCATTATGCCTTTTATATTTGTCAAGGTGTGAACACACTTTTAGCACACCTCTTATTTTTCATTCATCTAAAACAAAATAATAAAACCTGGTACGTAACACACATTTGTGTGGGTCGTACCCTAACTCAATCTGCCCCATTCATTACTTCGTGACCTAATCTCATCTGTACTGCAGGAGAAGAGTAATGTCGCGTTCAGCCATCATCTTCGAGTGGCTCCACTGTTGTAGCGCAAGCTCTGAACTCGTATCAAAGCCAGGTTGTCACGCACTCCCAGTTGCAGCAGGTTCGCAAACCCTAAAAAGGTGTGGCCTCTTCACGCCACCAGTGACAGGGGCAGACTTGCAGGCAGATTTGGTTGTCAGCTGCTTGCGAAGGGTCTCGCTCTAATAGACTCCCGAGCTGTCCGCTTGGTACAAGCCATAACCAGCCAGGAGCAGACATGACGAGACTCGTACAGCAAGTGTGCAGGGGCCATCAGCAAGATTTCGAAGCTTTGCAGCAGAGACTCCTGAAATCTTCTGATGGGCGAGTCTGAACACTTGAGAATTTCGCAGAACAGGACCACCGTCAGAAATTAGGGCATTTTCTCAAATTGCTAGATTTGAAGAAATTTCAGCACTTTAGAGCATACACAATTGGGGCTTTTGCTGTTTGCGCAACAAGGCTTGGACTCTGCCTATGCTATCTGGACTAGATTACAGGAACTGTATGCTCAAAAGAGTGCAGCTAGCAAAGTATATTGGTTGAAAAAGCTTATGGATTTGCGCATGAAAGAGGGCACACCCATGTCTACTCATCTGAGTGAGTTTAACTCTATTTTCAGCCAGCTGGTTGCTCTGAATTTTATCACTGATGATGAGTTCAAGGCCACATTCCTTCTATGCACTCTCCCAGAGAGCTGGGATACATTTAGGACTTCCATGAGCAATTCAAATGCAATCCTTTTGTATGGTGACGTGAAGAGTGCTTTGCTAATGGAAGAAATGAATCGGCAGAATAATGCATCATGTAAGTCTTCTAGTGCTCTGCATACCAGGGGCAGGACACAACAGAAAGTAGCAAATTTCGCAGTAAATCACGTGGTAGAGATGTAGAATGTCATCATTGTGGCAAGAAGGGTCATCTTAAACGCGACTGCTACAAATTGAAAAAAGATAAAGGAAAAGCCGTGAAGGTAGATGATAGTAAAGAAGAGATGAAAGAAGGTCAACCTAGGAAGAGCAATGTCAAGATTGAAGAGGTGAATGTGATCACTCATGACAGTGATAGTGGGAATGATGTACTGTTTATCTCTGCATGCTTCCCTGCACATGCTCTACTTTCAGAATCTGATGATAATATGCACACCTGGATACTTGACTCAGGTGCTTCCTTTCATGTCACTCCTCATCGTGAGTGGTTTTCTGATTATACAGAAGGTAGACTTGGTGTCGTACATCTTGGAGACAATTATGCCTGTGACATTGCAGGTATTGGGAATGTGCAGCTGAAATTTCAGCATGGCTCTGTTTTCACACTTCAAAATGTACGGCATGTACCTCAGCTCAAGAAGAGCTTGATTAACACAAGGCAGCTAGATGACGATAAATTCCATACCACCTTTGGTGATGGAAAATGGAAGATTTGTAAGGGATCTAGAGTTATTACCAAGGGTCATAAAAGCGATACCTTATATCCCATCCATGTATCTAGTGTGAATGATCAAGTTATTGCTGTAACCGAGCAGCCAGGTGTTTCATTGTGGCATGGCCGGTTAGGATACATGAGTCAAAATGGAATGAAAGTGCTTTCTCGCTTGGGCTATTTACCTTGTCTTTCTTATGCAAATTTTGAGCATTGTGATCATTGTATCTATGGTAAACATGCTCAGACTCCCCATAAAAAATCGCTTCTGTTGAAATCCTTCCCTTTAGAGCTAGTACATTCTGATGTTTGTCAAATGCCAAGATTATCTTTAGGGGGAAAAAGATACTTTGTCACTTTTGTTAATGATGCTACACGAAAGGTATGGGTTTACCCTATTTGTGGCAAAAACAAAGTGCTCGACAAATTTCAAAAATTCTTGGCCTTGGCTGAGAATCAAATCGGTAAGACACTTAAGTGTCTTCGTTCTGACAAGGGTGGGGAATATGTGTCAAAGGCTTTCCAAGCCTTTTGTCATAACAAAGGGATAAAGAGGGAGCTTACAGCCCCTCATAATCCATCCCACAATGGAGTTGCAGAGCGTATGAATCGGACTATACAAGACAAAGTCCGTACTATGCTGTCTCATGCTGCATTACCCCAAGGTTTTTGGGCAGAAGCTGTTATGACAGCTGTTCACCTGATCAATCGGTCACCCGACAGGTCTTTGGGGGGAGGAATCCCTCAAGAAGAGTGGTCTGGCAAACCACCCTCTTATGCTCACTTAAAAGTGTTTGGCTGTGAGGCTTTTGTGCACATTCGTAAAGAAAAACGCAGCAAACTTGAGCCAAAATCCTGTAAATGTTTATTCCTAGGATATGGTGACAAGGGTGAAATGGGGTATAGATTGTGGGATCCCGATAAAAGGAAAATAGTACGCAGCAATGATGTTATCTTCCGGGAAGATCGCATGCATAACGACCCGAAAAGATCGAGGAAATTCACAGGGTTGTATTCCGAGAAGAAATACCCATTGGACAGCAAGCAGCAAATACCTGCTGTAAATGTACCTGCAAATGCAGAAAATAATGCTGGAAATAATCAGCCCGCCATTGACCATAATGATGAGCCACCAAATAGGCAAGAACGTACAGGACAGTCGATTAAAAATGCTGATTTGCAAGCTGAAATGCAAAGACAGCAAGCTCAAAATGAAAACTTGCAGGCTCAACAACCAGCAAACAATGATCATTGGGTCAGGAGATCAACAAGAGCTACTAGACAGCCCGATAGATTTTCACCCGGTGCAAGCAATGTTGCTGATTATGTCATGGTGACAGATTGTGGGGAACCATTATGCTTCAAAGAAGCAATGGACAGACATGACAACCAAAAATGGTATAAAGACATGTTGTCAGAAATGAAATCACTTGAAAAAAATGGCACTTGGGATTTAGTGCATTTACCTAAAGGCCAAAAGACACTTCCTTGCAAATGGGTGTACAAAATGAAAGTCACCTCTGGTTCCATACCAAAGTATAAAGCAAGGTTAGTTGCAAAAGGGTACAAACAAGAATATGGAGTTGATTTTGATGAAATCTTCTCTCCTATAGTCAAGATGACTACATTGAGAACAATCTTGGGTTTGGTTGCAGCTGAAGATATGGAGCTCATGCAAATGGATGTAAAGACTTCTTTTTTACATGGTGATCTGCATGAAAATATATATATGCAGCAACCTGAAGGTTTCGTGACTAAAGGCAAAGAAAAGATGGTCTGTAAATTAAACAGGAGTTTGTATGGGCTGAAACAAGCACCCAGAGCCTGGTATCATAAGTTTGATACATTTATGCAATCTCAAGGTTTTCATAGAAGTCAAGTGGATCACTGCTTATACATCAACAAGGCAGCAGATGGCAGCCTGATTATTTTAATCTTGTATGTTGATGACGTGTTAATTGCTGGTAGTGATACTCATGCCTTATATTCACTGAAACAACATCTCCATGGGAGTTTTGATTGACATGACAGATCTTGGTGATGCAAAACATATCCTAGGCATGAGAATCATCAGAAATCGGTCGAAAAGATTACTCTTTCTATCACAACAGGAGTATATCTCCAAAGTTCTGCAGCGTTTCAATATGGAGGGGGTGGAAACAATTCGTGTTCCATTGCCTCCACATGTGAAACTTAGTGCAGATGACAGTCCTACAACTGATGATGAGAAGACTGAAATGGCCAAAGTTCCTTATGCTTCAGCTGTTGGTAGCTTGATGGATGCTATGGTTGCTACACGGCCTGATATTGCTTTTGCGGTGGGTGTAGTCAGCAGATACATGGCAAACCCACGCAAAAAGCATTGGGATGCAGTAAAGGGTATTATGAGATACCTCAAAGGCACAAAGGATTTGTGTATCTGTTTTGGAAAGCACAAGCCATCTGTCGTTGGGTTCATTGATGCAGACTATGCTGGTCATGTTGACTGTAGAAAGTCCACCTCAAGCTATGTGTTTACTTTCATAGGAGTCTCTTGGATCTCCAGGTTACAGAAGTGTGTTGCGTTGTCCACTACAGAAGCGGAGTATGTGCCTGCTACTGAGGCATGCAAAGAAGCTTTATGGCTTTCATGTCTGGTGGGAGACCTTGGGATTATAGAACTACCTGTTCTACATTGTGACAGCCAGAGTGCTATCATGCTAGCACGTAATCCTGTTTTTCATACAAAGACAAAACACATACAAGTGAAATACCACTTTATCAGAGACGTACTTGACAACAAAAACATTGAGCTTGTCAAAGTACATACGGATGATAATCCAGCAGATCTGCTCACCAAGGGTCTTTCAGCTGAACGGTTTACTCATTGCAGAGATATGTGTATCTCAGCTCTGTACACACTTAGACATAGCTGATTTCTTTTAAGGCACATTGCCTTTAGGTGGGAGGTTGTTGGAAATAAAAGGCCATTATGCCTTTTATATTTGTCAAGGTGTGAACACACTTTTAGCACACCTCTTATTTTTCATTCATCTAAAACAAAATAATAAAACCTGGTACGTAACACACATTTGTGTGGGTGATGTTCCTGTTCAGGAGAAGGTTCCAGAGTTCTCTTGAAGAGAAGCTTGATATTTCAGAAAGGTATGTTTGAGAAGTGCACACATTTATGTTTATACCAGAATCTGAAGGAAAGAGGTATGAAAGACTTACAGATTGAACAAGGATGAAGACATGATGACATCATAAATATGAATTTTTTGATGAGACTCATATTTCAGTTGATTTCAATTGACTTGAGTTGATTTGACTTGAGTACAATCAGAGATGAACCAGCAGTGTTCATAATACACTAAGTTTTGAGTTGACAGTCACAGGTTCCAGGATTCAGTTCTTGATTTTCTTTAGTGTATTTACATGACACAGCAGAAGTACATTGAGAAACCTTTTTTGGAAGGTAAATGCAAATATGTAGATCTAGTGTATGTTTTCAGGTTTTTGAAAACAGGAGATAGCAAGTTCGAAGACAGTTCATGCTATATTTGTTGTCAAGTAGTGATTGCTTGATATGTTCACTATTGGATATCTAGTTTGCATATTTTCTCAAGTATTATGGTTCATATTCAGCAAGTTCAGATTTTTTGAAGAAAAGTCATATTCAGTTTTGAAGAAGATTTTTTTGAAAGTCAGTTCGGAAGCACAAGTTTGAAGCTTGTGATAAGCTATTAACAGCTTGTGATAGTATGCAGATTGTAATTGTGACAGGTTGCAGGTCCAGTCCAGTTTGTACCAATATGACATTGCAGGGGGGATTGTTGGAATCAATATCCTATTGGTCAAACAATATTCTTCTATTGGTCAAATTGTTCAGGTATAACAACATATGTACAGTTGGGACCTAGTTCCTCTACAAAAAGACGGGCGCGCTTAGCATATCTAGATGTCCTAAGAGTCTTTCTACAAGCAAAATGAGAAGGCGACGTGGTTAGATCATAACGCTCCCTTGTCTACGCGGGTTCAATTCCCGATTCGAGCAGCGTGGAAAAGTTATTTTGTTTAACATGCTTTTGGGTAAAGCAACGAACGGATGAACAACACGAATGCGTTTGATTTATTCTAACGATTACGAACTTGAGTTATGCTTTTCGTATAGCTTTTCATGGACAAAGAATACTATAAAAACACAAGCTTGGGCTCACTTCTATTCATCCTTCACCTAGTATTCAACACAAGCTTGGAGCTTGGACCTCAATAGAGGTGGTGTTTCATCTAGCACATGGGGAAGCCATGGTGCTAACTTGAAGCATGTTGAGGAGCAGCTATGGAGTTCTTCTTAATGATTCTTCTTGGAGAAGATGAAGGGTGTGCTCACACTCTAGCTCATGGAGAGGAGGTTATCTCTTGTTCATGGCAAGAAGACTTGGTCATTAGCAGATTGATGGTGAGGATCGGCCGTCTAAATGTTCTAGTTGAAGATTATCTTCTACAAGAGGATGTCGGGCTACGTCAAAGACATTGGATGGTGGTTAACATAAGATTTACATCTTATGTTAAGTATTCAGGTACATATTCTCTTTATGCACACAGGTACTACTTGAATTTTATGGAGGCAGTAGCATCCATATCAGGAGGAGTCCTATTCGGCATAGGTACAAGAGAAACAGTACGTATATGCTTTATGCATATTTGGATGAGGTGTTTGAGAAGGTGTGTTCACATGAGTTTGAGGATTTCCGGCAGCAAACTTGTTAGCATTCTTTGCTACTTTTTAAGTATGTGATCTTTTCACACACGTATCTGACTTAGGGTCTTCCATAGCCTAAGCTTAGATGAGGGTTTGTTGATTATCAGTTTCACACTGATCCTTCCTGTTTCAGTAACTCATATTCACTCTTCTATAACCTATAAGGTCACACATCTCATGTATATTCAGATTTTTGCCCTTACATCTGAATATGTTTGTTACATTTGTACATTCACTCATTCATCTATTTCTCATCACATAGAGTGGTTGAGAGTTTTGCTCCCACATTGTACATTGAACATTGGTATATATGATACTATGAGTAAGCGATGGCTTACGTAATACCTTACACATGTCGTCTATTCTTTCTCTATCTTTATCTCATCATCTGTATGATTAAGTTGTGGTATGTTCATGTTTTGTCAATATTGAAGATTGCTAGATTCTGTGTTGTATATGGTGGACCTATGGAACCATGGACCTGTGACATGAGCCAAGGGCCTACCTCACTTCCAACATTCCCTTCCCCCCCCATCCCTCCCCTTCCTTTCCTCCCTCTCGAGGCCTCCTCCTCTCCCTCCCTCCCCGTTGGCTTGTTTCTTGGAGGTTTTTTTTCTCCTTGCCGTCTTTGGCTTGTTTCTTGCCTACCATCGATGGGTGGGTGCTTCTGAAACAGCCTCAAAACCTCCTCCTCCCCCCCCACTTTGCGTGTGCGTTAGACATGGATGGCCTCAAAACCTGTTCCTCAAAGGGACTCACATGAAGCCCCCTCGCCCGCCTCCACCCCATCACCCGTCCAAGTCTCCCGTACCGATGAGGGTAGAGCGAGTTCGATTTCAGAGATCGAACACTTACAGGCATTGTCGGTTATTTGCAAAATCATCCTATTGCAACCCAACTGTGGCGAGCTCAGGGACCTTCTTCAGAGAAGCCTACTTGTTGAGGTCGGCAAGTTAGTTGATATTCAGACCTTGGGCAGCAGCTTTTATCAAGTTGAGCTTGGATCCCTAGAGGCCACTACCAAGATGATCCTCCTTTCTCCCATTGCGATCCAGGCTGGCCGAGCTTACGTGACTCACGGCTTTGATCCATCGGAAGCTTCTTCCTCTACCTTCATTTCCAGGGAGGCACGCGGGTTTCCTATGACGACTGGCTTCCTTGGCTATGACATGAGTATTTATCCCTGTTGCCTCAAATTGGTGGGTTCCATGGTACCTTCCTGGAGGTTCCAAAGATTGCGGCCGCGGTTGTGGCCAAGGCGACGGGCCTTCTATCCATATGGATCCTCATCTCTAAGCCCTCATCTATGACCCCGCATAGCCTCCATCAGATATTGAGCTTCCGCTTCTTTCAAACGAGTGGTTGATTCCAAGGGTCGTGTATTCAGGCCTTTCGAATCAGTGTTTTGCCTATTGCAAGGTTGGTCTTCTTACGAAGGCTTGCCCCTCGAGGACTCGACGATGGACCAGACAGCAATCTAGGCAACAGGCTCAAAGACCTCCTGCGCAAGGGCCTCATCCACCTTCCTCCTCCTGGGCTCCCTCCAGTTCCTCACCTCATGTGCGCCCAATGCCACGACTGCCCCCTCGTCCTCTGGCATGGGCCACTGATAGCCGTTTGGACGGCATCCCCATCCCACATTCCACGAGAGATTCATTCCCATGAGGAACCATTTCAGCGTGCTTCAGGAGGACTGTTCTATGGACGTTGATGGGGTACCGCAGCAGGGACCGAGCCGACATTCCAACCTCTTCTATCCTCTATCTGGGCCTTCTTCTTTGGTACCGCCACACCGATATCCTCTCCTTGGCCTTCCTCTTCTCCGAGACCCTCTCGACAGACTGGTACTCCTCCTTCTGTTATCAGCGATCCCTTGATGGTGACCTTTTGGTGAGCTAGGCAGTCCATGAGGGTCCGTCTTCACCGCACCCGCCTTTTTCGTGGGACACGTAGCCCTTGACTGCTAGACCTTCGGGGCTGGACCCTGGTGTGTTTTGAATACCATCTCCAGGGGGAGAGTTTTGGCTATGAGTTCGCGAGATTTTTTGGCAAGTAGGAGGACGTCATCACGACACCTGTCAGGGTTCATGATGTTGACCCTTCCCTCCTGCAACCAATCAGCCTTTGAGTCGGCCGTTGCTTTCTTGTTCCCTCTATGCAAGGCTACAAAGCCGGACTAGTTTCTTGGGAGGCACTGCGATTCATCCGTGTGCAAGTCATTGAGTTTTCTCGGCACCTAGGAGATCTTGATCTCACTGACCTTTTCGTTAGGGCCTCGAATAAAGTTGAGTTTTTGTTTATCCTTGGTACCGGGGAAAGTAAGCTTATTTTGTATGTCATTGAGGATACTCGGACTCCTCCCATATATATGTATATACATGAGGAGGATATCGGCCAGAAGCACGAACGAGAAGCTACTGAGTCCATTTGGCTCAATTTGTGCAGGGTTCTACCAGAGCATCTGGCTTCATATCAGGGATGTTTGGACTCGGATTATTCCCCGTCCAAACCAGCCTCAAAGATGGCTCATTTCGTTGTTGAAGAAGCATCTTGGTTTGCCTCATTTTGCCTCGTCTCCATGAGGGGTCTCTCCTAGAATGTTTAGGATTGGATGGGGCTCAGTTCCTTCTACATGGCTCACCTGCGGTAGGAGCTTCGCCAGTGTTTGGTTGGTGGACCCATTGATATTCCGATGATCGAGGAGCATCATCTCTCCTTGAGCCGTACGCGGCATTGTAGGGAGCTTTTGTCGAGACATGGAAGGCTTTTTGGTCTTCTTGGTAAGGACCCAATGACTCACAGAGTGGTGTATGTATATCTATTGGGGAGGCCTTGCATTTGATGATTGTGCATAGAGGAGAGATTATTCCTAGTGGGGCCATTTGGATGATTTAACTACGGGAGGACAGAAGATATGGGTTCTTGACCTTGTATGCCCCGAACCATGAGAGTGCTTGGGCCACATTCTGGTCCCACAGTTCACTGATGCTATTCTGTATGCTTATGGTTGGTGTGTTGAAGGTAGCTTCAATATGATTGATGCACGTGAGGATCGTTGGGGGGTAGCCAGACCACCGTACATGGATCTCAGTTTGCAGATTCGGAGATACTATGTTTGACCTTGAGGTTGTGTGATGTATGGAACACTGAG
Organism: Ceratopteris richardii; assembly: GCA_020310875.1. Lineage (NCBI taxonomy): Eukaryota > Viridiplantae > Streptophyta > Polypodiopsida > Polypodiales > Pteridaceae > Ceratopteris > Ceratopteris richardii. The sequence goes on from MU261965.1 coordinate 25,783, forward strand.
TGCTTTATCACAGAAAGGGATAGCCTTCATTTTTCTCGCTCCGACTAGCGGATTGGAGGGATGAACTTCTCCCAGGTTAATCACATCTACGTCAGTGATTTTTTTGTTGATAGTGGTGGTAGGTACTGCAGTGTGGTAGGCTCTTTCTTTTCTGATCATGCTCCTATGGTTGCTTCCCTTGTGGAGAAGATACCAGAGGTCCCATGGTATTGTGGATTCCTAAGCGGGTGCAAATTGATGAGAGTCTTACCGATCAAATCGAGAGGATTTGGTCTCAGTTGTCTTGGGCTAAGGGTTTGTGGGCTCACTCCCTTATGACTTGCTTACAGATGATCAGCTCCCTTCTTTTTGCGGAGAGCAATCAGCGTCCGGCTCAGCTCAGCGAGAGCGAGCGTTGCCTGCACAGAGGCATTGCCTCCTTTCAGCATCTCATGGAGCGCAATCCAAAATGTAAGATTGGCCATAGCTTGCCTAGGCATAGCTTGCCCTGGCACAACAAGAGCTCAGGGAGACCGAGGATCAGCGGTCGGCCTTTCTTCATCATAGACAGGCCGCTCATTGAACTCAGGTTGGTGATCGTATCTCAGGAGAGTTTTTCGGTAGTTCAGTCTTGCAAAGCGTGGGTGGGATCAGGAAGCTTCGCCAGATGGATGGGTCCTATGCTACAGAGCATGGGTAACTGAGAGATTGCCACTCACTTTTATCGCACTTTGTTATATGAGGAGACACCTGAGAATTGGAAGGTCAGCAAGCGATGTGTCTTGCAACATGTATGGTGATCTGTGACTCATGAGATGCAGACTATGCTTTCGGCCCCATTTACTGATAATGAGATCTCTGATGCATTGTGTGGCTTGGCTAGGGACAACTGTCCCGGTGATGATGGTCTCTCACTTAGTTTTTTCATCAGGTATTGGGGGGTCCTTGGGGAAGGGATTCACCTTTCCTTTGAGGAGGTCATGGAGGGAGGACACCTTCCCCAATCACTCATTGAGGGTCTGATTTTCCTCATCCCTAAAGAGGGGGGTCAGTTCGATGATATGAGGCCCTGCTGCCCGGTCCCGACCATGCTTCTCAATGAGGCCTACAGAATCCTCGTGAAGGCTTTGAGTTTGAAATTGCAAGGTCTCCTAGAGTCCTTGATTCATCCAACGCAGATTGGTTTTGTCAAGGGTCACAGTATCCTTGACAATATCTTCACCTTCCAGGAAGTTGTTTCCCTTGCCCGAATGCACGATGAGCCTCTTGTAGTGCTTTTGCTTCATTTGGAGAAAGCCTATGATCGGGTCGACTAGGCTTTCCTCGAGGATACTATGCTGTGTATGGGTTCCCTGCTAGTTGGATAAGGGGTGTTGCTGCCTTGTACGGCTTCGCCCATAGTCAAGTTTTGGTGGTCGGAGAGATTCACCATTTCATGCTAGGTTTGGTAGGGCTGCCCTTTAGCCCCCACTTTGATTCTTTTCTTTGCTGAGGCTATGAGCGCATTCTTGGCTGCTCAGGACACTCATTGGGCTTCAGGGTATTCGGCTTCCGATTAGGGTGTGAGTTTGCTGATGATACCACCATTTACTTGCACGACCAAGAGGTCAATTTGACTATGTTTCAACATGCTTTGGAGAGATTTTGTGATCATTGATGCTTTTGGTGCCTAGATCAATTGGACCAAGTCTTGTGGTTTCTGGGTTGGTTGGATGCTTCTCCTAAATGGCACCCCTATGAGTCGCTCCAGTGGATCCCCCCAAGCATGGGAGTTGGATACCTCGGGTGCCATATTGGTTTTGATATCTCGGTTGAGAAGACATCTCCCCCCTCCTCACCATCAAGAGGAATCTTTTGCATTGGCGTAATGCCCACTTATCCTTGGCTGGCATGGTTGTGGCGAATCTGTTCTTCCTCGCTACAATGTGGTATGTCACCTCCTATTGGATCTTCTCGAGTTCCTGTATTAGCCAGATTCAGCGACTAATAAGGAACTTCTTATGGTCTTGCAAAGATGGAAGCCATACTCGGGCTAAGGTTGCCTGGTCGGTCATTACCCTTCCCCTGGAGCATGGTGGCCTTGGGATCATTGACCCTGCCTGTCAGAGTCGGGCCCTACTAGAAAAGTTCGTTGTTCGTGGCTTGCTTCTTGGCCGTAGCCTTGGAAGGACTTTCTTCGTCAATGGCAAGGTCTTCTCGATCTTGCTACCGGTGGGCTTTGCTTCCTGAGATCATATGGATCTTCGTTGAGATGAGGCGCTTGGGCTTATCACGGAGGAGTGAGGACCGCTTTGCTTACAATATTATTCGCTCTTCAGAGTTGCTGCGATCTTCTCTTGTTCAGTGCCTGCCCTCTTGTATTGAGGAGAAGCTCCGTCAGCCTAGTACTTGGAATCCTCTCATCCGCATGGAGATGGGGTTCATGGTTAGTTCTCTCCCTCATGTTTCCTGGGGGAGTTTGCCAGAGGCCTTGTGCACAGCGTGGCTGACGGGATCAACTTTAGGAGTCCCATCAAGGAGCAGCGGCAGGGTAGATGTATGAGGATGCGTAGTGGGGCTTAGAAGATCAGGGATGCTGAGGATGTTACCCCGAGGGACTAGGGTACTCATGTTGATCCATCATCCCAGGCAGCATGGATGGGAGCCTTCACTCAAACTGAGGTCCTGATTGCTGCACGGGGCATTACTCCATATGGGATTCTCTTCTTCGAGGTTGGTGAGGCGTGATTGATCGGTCCCTCGCTTGAGTCCGAGATTATCACAAAGTACACCTTTCAGTGAATTCGGTTGGTTGGCACTCGCGGCAATGACTTGCATATTGATTCTTATCCGGGGACATCCTGAACCATTCCGTTTGGCGTCTTTGGACCTGAAGGCTGAAAGGCTCGGCCATTATCTCGCCTACTTTCGGACATGGGGGAGTGGCTGTGGCACAATCCCTTCTCCCCCCCCCCCCCCCCCGGAAACCCGCACTATTCTATTCTTACAGTATTCCACTCGATTAGGGAGGCGGATCCTTCAATCACATCACTCGGTCAATTCTTGCTTCGGCTGAGTCTTGGCGATGTGGTGGGCTCATAGAGGAGTTCCTCTTGTCCTTCTAGCATCGGATTTGGGGTGCTCGGCAATCTCATCGGATTATCCTCTTACACTGATTGGTTGCCCACAAGAGCACTATTGTTGGCACTTGGCTGAGCTATGGGGGTAGACCTTGGGATTGCATGGGTTGTGGCTTTCACTTGGAGTCTGAGCATCATTGCCTTTGGGACCATCACTTTGTACAACAGATTTGGCGGCAGGTTTTGAGACTTCTTACTTGGAGGGTGGGCCCATACCATTACTTGCTTGGGCCTCGCTCTTTGGCACTGCCCTCAATTATGAGCATGAGGCTGATAGCACAATTATCTTGATTCAGGATGGGCAGATTGGCACCAATCAAGACCTTTGCATCCCTCCATGGAGTGGAGTGGACGACCCCTACTTGGAGCTGCTCAGCATCCTCACCATGTGGTTTATTTGGAGAGCTATATGCCGGCGCATCTTCAAGCAATGCACGATTTCCCCGGCCGAGATTATTCGGGACTTTTGGCTCGAGCGGATTCATACCTTGAGGGGGCAGCTGGATCATCTTCATGGCGATTCTGATGGCATGTCTCAACAGTGGCTTGCCTTTCTCCAATTGTGGAAGAAAGGCCCCTTCTACACCATTTAGGGTGAAACTATCCCTTGGAGCTACCAGCCACCTGCTTGGCTCCCCCCCCCCTTAGATTTCCTCACTCCAGGAAATAGTTTCATAGTAGTTGTTTTGGATGGATCTCACGAGTGTGTTGTCCCCTTTGCACTCAATTCATGTTTCCCGATTGGGATTGTGGCCCATTGGGCATTTTTTAGTAACTAATGGAAGGATCTTTTTTTGGCGAAAAAAAGTAAAGAGCAGTATCATCGGCAAACTCAGCATCCAACAAAGCCTCCTCCCTAATAGAGAATCTCATACCCTACAACCCGCTGTCCTCAAGAGTCAAAAAGGAACTCATGGCCTTGGCAAAGAAAAGAAAAAGGGTCGAAGCCATAGGACAGCCCTCACTAACAGATCTCGAAGTGTTGAATCTCTCCTCCCCCCAACCACTAGAACCTGGTTGTGGGCAGAGCGGTAGAGGGAAGCAACACCCCTGATCCATCCAGCACAAAAGCCCATACAAAGCATGGTGTCCTTGAGGAAAGCCCAACCCATCATAGGCTTTCTCAAAGTCGAGCAATAGAATAGCAAAAGGCTCATCGCGCATCACGGAAACTGCCTCCCAAAATGTGACAATGTTATCAAGGATACTAAGACTCTTAACAAAATGCACATCAAGGAAATTGTGCCCCAAAATGTGAAAATGTTATCAAGGATACTAGAACTCTTAACAAACCCAGTATCTCTCGGGTGAATCAATGTCTCGAGCAATGGCTACAGTCTCAAACTCAAAGCCTTCGTAAGAATTTGTAGGCTGACTTGAGAATCGTAATCGGCCGCCAATGACTGATACCATCCAAGTTCCGTGCTTCCTTAGGGATGAGAAAAGAGAGAGATTGAGGTAAGGAGCCCCTTTCGTGACCTCCTAGAAGGCAAGTCTGATCCCTTCGCCCAAGGTCCCCCAACAGCGAATAAAGAAATCGGGTAGGAGGCCATCCTCGACAGGAGAGTTGTCCCTTGCCAGACCATGCAAAGCATCAAGAAGCTCTTTGTCAAAAAACAGGGCAAGGAGACTATAGATTTGCATACATGCTGGAGGATGCAGTGTCTCCTCTCCTACCAAGTCAAACAGGAGGGCTCCACAGACACGAAGGTACGATAAAACTGGGTGGCAATCTCCCTCGTCTCACTAGGCTCTGCGGTCATCAAGCCATCGGTATGGTGGAGCTAACATATCCCACTTCGTGAGCATTACAATCTGGTAGCCAAGAAGAACTCGGCAGAAACACGATCACCAATCCGAGTCCTCCGAGAAGAGTGTCTATGGTGGAAGAAAGCACATCTCCGATCCTCGACATCACGAAGCTCCTCCTGGGTGTGGGCAAGTTGGGCATCCTCCCACTCACAATCAAGGAGATGCTCAAGGATATGCTGAAGAGAGGCAACCCCTCTATGAAGGCACCGTGCAACCTCCCGGAGATGAGCAAGCTACAAAGCACTCACCTCATGTAAGAAGCAATTAATCTTTTGAAGACCTTAAGTGAAGGCCTCAGCCAAAGTGGTAAGGTTCGTAAGGTTCGTAAGGTTCGTAAGGTTCGTAAGGTTTGGTACGCATTCGGTTCGACGAAAGAACCTTACCCTCGAGGTAAGGTTCGTAAGGTTCGTCCATGTATTATATACACATATATATATATATATATATATATATATATATATATATATATATATATATATATATATATATATATATATATATATATATATATATATATATATATATATATATATATATATATACAGACACACACACATATTTCAAAATAATACAAACACAAATAGATTTCTAAACTCTAGTTTCTACACCATATACCATAAGTTATAACCATCAAGAATTTAACATAACCATCTTTTAAACTTTATGAATATTAAATAATATCGCCATCCACTTCAAACATTACTTCCAAAAATTATAGTTATAACAATAATCACAAACTCAGGAAACAAAGCAATGAGCATAGCATCCACATAACATGTATTAACTAAGAACCAAAATGTATGTGAATAATACATGAAGCATGAAATGTCTCGACTCTCAAGTGAACCATAAATCCTGTTACAAAAACATAAATCCACATAATGACTAATAAATATAGTATAGATTCTAGATAATGGGATCAATCATCATGCTCCTCATCATCCATCCCCTCCGAAGAAGAAAATGATGATGACGCTAATGGAATGTCTCCAATGACAGTGACATTCCCATCCTCATCGTACTCTGGCTCGACAATCGGAGTGTAATCAATGCTATGTGGTGCTATGCCAATATCATCTGCCTCAAGAAGTGGATCTCCTCATCATCGTGGGCACATTTTGCCCCTCTTGTTGTACACCAGTGCTGGAGCTACACTCGTAGATGCAATGTCCATCTGAGGTTGAATACCCAGTCGACGAGCACATGCCCGTGTCACTCTGCGATCAATACTCTCTAACTCCTCGTGAAGCATGCAATAGATATCCTCCTGCTCATCTCGAACAACTGTCATCTCGTCCTCTATCTCCATCGAACTCTCAAAGATGCTAGGAGATACCTATACATTACATAAATGATAAAAAAGAAATTTGATTTACAATTTACAATATTAAACTTAAAAGAATGAAGGACATAAACTCAAGTATATAAAAGAATACCTGTTTTGGTCTATCAGTTTTTGTTTTGAGATCATGCACCAATCTCAAGTTGGCCTTACAAAAAGCCAACCTCTCTAACTATTGTAGATTCAACCTATTCCTAAGCTTTGTATGAATGAGAGAATACGAGCTCCAATTGTGTTCACATGCACTAGAGGAAGCATCCTACACATATTATAATTTATGAGTCATGACTCATGACATCCATAAGCATTTTCAAAAAAAGGAATTGAAACTACTATGAGATTTGAATCAATGTTCAATTATCAATACAAAAAAAATACCCGTGATAAGACTCGTAGAGCATGTGGTGCCATTGAAGGGTGACCATAGCCATAATGTAGCCACCACTCCAATGGCTCTGCAGTCACCTCTTTGTGCATAGATGTACTACGCGCATAAGCAATGCCCACATTCCCCATATAGCCTGTGAAATCTCTATCAAAGAGAAGCTAATCGTCAAGGGACATGATGCGTTGCATGTACTCATTCTTCATGTGTCGTGGTTGGCCTTCTTCCCATAAAGCCGGACTCTTCAAATATGGATACAAGAGTGCCAAAAACCCATGTATGGGTCTAGATAGGAAAGACCAACGATAGTCCACTAGTCGTAAAATATCAGATTTCCTACAAAGTAAAATCAATGTCAAATCTGAATTTTTACATAAATATATATAATAAAAGAAACATACATAAATTTCAAAAGTCAAATACATACCTCTCCTCTGAAAGTTCCCTTCCTCGCACGGTAGCCTGTCTCATCTGCATATAGAAATGGTAGACAAGTCCAAGTGTAGAACCCTCTTTGTCCACTATACGAAGCAAGATATAAATGGGCTTCAAAGCAGGCACAAGAGAATCAATTTCCTTCCAAAAGCTCTCATCCAATACTTTCCTTTGCACATAACGTGCAAGCTATGTATGAGAGTGTGGTTTGTCCATCTGCGATCTATGATGGTCACACACAATGCATCTATGACTTTTTGAAGTCTACATAACACCAAATATATGTAACCGAATCTAGTATCTGCAGGCCGAATCATCTTCATGGTGCTATGAGAACGGAATACAGATAATGCCAAATGATTTTTACATATAAAATTCACAATGTGTTTGGCGTCATTCACAATGGGCTCTATCCATGGTAGTTTCTCGATGTCCTCTAATAGGAGATCTACACAGTGTGCAGCACAGGGTGTCCAAACTATTTTGGGAACTCATCTTCAATCATTTCCCCCATTCTCTTACAATTGGATGCATTATCTGTGATAACTTGTACCACATTTTCAGCTCCAACCTCAAGAATGGCAGATTTGATATGCTGAAAGATAAACTCACTTGTAATGCGAACCTTGGCTCTACTAGCATCCATAGCACGTAGAAAACAGGTACCTAGGCAAGATGATTCCAAGATGTTTATAATATGGCGTCGACGTGTCACTCCATCCATCAAAAATGATGGAACATACATACATCATCCAGCCTGTTTTAATAGGCTCTTTAATAGGCTCTAATTGTACCTCAATGCGATCCCTTTCCTCATCTAACATGGTAGTACGCAATTGCTTGTAGTCAATTCCATACCAATCATCGCATGGACCGATCTGGGCAATGGCTTTCACCATGCGTCTCCATGCCTCGGTACATACAACATTGAATGCAAGATTGCATTCAATAACACACCTCGCAATTTGTATCTCTGCAACGTTTTGTCTCTGTTTTTGTATGGCCGAGGATATAAATGAGGCACTAAGTCCTTGCCTAGGATGTTGTGTAGGAGGGGTGGAGTCTTCCTCTTCCATAGTGCCGGCTCTTTGTGATGAAGTCCAACTTCGAGTAGCACTAGTTGCAGGTTGCCTCATCTCTGAAGAAGGAATTATGTCCTCCATCATCTCGATATCGGCCGAGGCCAAACCACGACGACGTGCAACACAAGCCTCTTGTGCCAAGGCATGATCACGTATTACGATTTGAACAATCCCCGGAGGAACTTTATCACATGCAGAGATGCCCATTCCTCCTAAACCAAACACGTGACGTATAAGTCGTGTAGTCGTGGTAGAGAAGGTCTTCGTGCAATATTTGCACGTCCATTTACGAGTGCTAGAGCCCTAAGTACTTTGAGCATTAGCCAATGAGTGGTTAATGGTATGGGCATCCCACATGGCATTCATGCTTCGAAGCATATTGGAATTTGGCAGTTGAAGCAAGAGTGTGTTATGGATAATGGGGGTCAATGGATTCTGGGATGAGGTGATATAATATATTGTTCAATGTTCTAAATGCCAATGCTTCCAAATCTCAATGCTCACTTAAGGATTATAATTTATGGGACTTCACAAGCCTCAAGGCTGAGCACTTGAGCAATGAGAGCTGTCACGAACTTCGAACTTCAAAGGCTCTATGTAGTAGGACTATGATCTCAATTCTCTCACGGGCTCTATGAAATATGATCTCTCACGGGCTGATTCCTGAAGAAGGCTGAAACGGGGACCGGGGTGAAGCAGGCTGAACTTTGAAGTCCAAAGGAGCTCAAGGTGGGGGTTGAACAAGGCTCAATTCTCAAGGCTGGGGCTGGCTGCTGAACGAAACTCACTCACGCTTCTCGTTGGAACTCACGCAGAAGAAGTTAGGGCTCTCATATCGAAAAAACCGCAAGGTTAAAAAACTCACGAACCGAATGCAACACGTACCACAATAATTCGGTACACGAACCAAATCTAGCATGGCCTCGGCTCGAGAACCCTCCTCTCACTGAAGTTGGCTCCAAATCGCCGCAATTTGGTCAGTCGAGCTCTCATCAAGCTGAATGTGCTCAAGAATGTGCAAGACAAGGGAGCGCTGAGTGGCATCCTCCCTAAGGGTGACAACCACAAGGTCAAGATCAGACATGCAAGAGCCCACCACAATACCGATCATACCACCACAATCAACCAAGACATCACTTACATAAATGCGATCAATCCGAGAGAGATTTATCCCAATAATGTGTTTGTCTGAGAAGAAGAGACTACCTCTCTCTCTAGCAAAGCCTTCAGTGTGTCATACATCATGCAGCCTCAACGTCAAATATAAGCTCTCCCATGTCGCGAGCTCAGTGCAAAGTGACCTTGCTTCCGCCCTGTCTATCTTGAGGTGCCTCAATCATGTTGAAGTCACTTGCAACACCAAGCATCGGCACTAGGCACTGCATGAGTAACCTGTGACCAAAAAAAGCACGTGCACTCTCATGATTCAGAGCATAGAGATTCAAAAAGCCATATCTAAGGCCTCTCCGCTACAAAATCATCCATATGGCCTTGCCCCAGACAATCTCCCCCCTCTCGTTGCATGGAGTCCCCAATCAAAATACATACACCACCCTAGGATCCATTGGGTCCGTATCTGGCGGACCCCCCCTCACAATGTCTCTTTAGAAGCTGTCTACAATGCCGAGTGCGGTCTTAAGAAAGATGGTGCTCATGTAACATTAGAATGTCAATGGGCCTGCCAACCATGCATTGTCAAAGCTCTTGCCTCAGACGAGCCCTATATCGCAGAGGTTCGGGCCTCCCGGTCCCCCCTCAACATCATCTCAAGAGCCTTCTCCTAGGTGTGTATCTCCTCATGGATAAGCATATAGAAAGGTGCAATACGAGTGTCCCCAACCACATACAAGATGAGCTGGCTCTCCTCAGGACCAAAAATGAAAAGAACTGCGTTGTATCCCATGCTCGGATAAATAAATCAATATGATCAAGCTCACCAAGGTGACTCAATAACCTGGGCACAAACAAAGTTAAGCTCCTTCCCCAATGACGAATCAGGCTATGAGGCTCCACATAGGGGAAAGGAGAAAGCAACTATCGAGTCTAGATGAGTCTCGCTACGAGAAGCAAGAGCCACTCCATGGACCCAAATGGAAGAAGGGGTACACGCCAAAGAAGAGAGAACTCATAGCCAAAATGCTCCCCCTACAAACGATAATCAAAACTCACAAGCCGAGGTGGGATAGCAGTCAAGGGAGAGGTACCAACTCCCAAAGGGGATCTCGGAGTAGAGCACTCCTCCTGATCCGCCCCACTCACCAAGAAGTCACTGTCGAGTGAGTGCCGAGTGCTAGAGGGAGTAGCATCAAGTAGGCAAGAGGGCCGCAGAGTGGAGATAGCACAGGGGAGGATGCAGTGGGAGAGGAATCTGGAACAGGGGGCTCCTAATCCGACTCAGAGCAGGCGAGCGGGCAAATCCTCCTAAAGGGCACTAAACTAGTTCCCAGTGGGAACAAAGACCTATTGGACCGCCAGTATGTCCTTCCGACCCTTCCGTTGCGGCCATCCAGTTGTTGCCAGCCAGTGAAAATGTAATGCAATGACTTTATCCGTTCATTACAATATGTTGAATGTCATTTCATTGCAGCAAGTCATATCACCACTAAGTGTCCTTCATAGCTATGCCCTCATGGTTTTATAGCCACATTCTTACAGAAATCAGTGGATGAATCCTCAGGAACATGCCCTAGATGTTTTGTAGAACATAAATATCCTGTGTGAATTTTAAACATTATGCAGAAAAATGATGTGTTGTGAATTTTAAACATTATGCTGAACCCAATATATTAACTATCTTACGGTATCAAATAATGACATGAATTCACCATGATTTGCCTTCAATCAAAATCAATGCTTACATTGTATAAATATTTGGTCGTGAAACATTGTTACATGTAAGCCAGTTATATGCATAAGGAAGGCATGGATCCCCAGTCCAACTGTCCAAGTCTGCAAAAGCGCTTATGATTTCTCTCAACATTGACGCTGAAAAAACAAGAAATGCGAGCACATTAACGAAACAAATGTCACTTCATTCAACTATACTTCCATTATTTGACCACTAAAACATTCACCCAGGGTGATTCCGTCAAGAGAGAAAAAAGAAAAAGAAAAAGGAATTAAAAACAAAAGAAGAAGAAAGAGTTCAAACCAAAAGCAGATTCAAGAATGAAGACAATGTTTGCTGAATCTCTAAAAATAATATACTAATGCTGGGTTCAGATGGGGTAGCAGCAATGTCATTCCATCGAAATGATGTTATTGGTATTCAGATTCTTTCGGGCCAATATACTTGTTCATGTCAGCCTCTTCCCCCTTGGAAGAAAAGTATCCCAGAGTGGTAGATGCCAGCTGTGGAAACTGATAGACTGAGGCATAACTATAGAGGATGAAATCGCTCTTCACATTTGTCTGCCAATATACTTTTCCATGTCAGCCTCTTCCCCCCTTGGAAGAAAAGCATCCGAGAGTGGTAGATGCCAGCTGTGGAAACTGATAGACTGAGGCATAACCATAGAGGATGAAATCGCTCTTCACATTTGGCAACAAAAGTTTTTTTCCCCT
>MU261965.1:40000-52500 GCA_020310875.1 Ceratopteris richardii
AAGCTCAAGTATGCTTGAGTCTTCATTCTTTGATACTTTGAATACCAGCCATAGATTTGAATTTGCATAACTTTATCCCATCAAGTTCCTTTGTCATCATGTATGCTATTTGCTTCTCAGTGGGAACAAATTATAAGTCAAATTCCTTTGCCATAAGTTTCTCTCTGACAAATTGGTAATAGACTTCTATGTGTTTTGTCATAGCATGAAAAATTGGATTTGCAGCTAGATGCATGGAACTCAAATTAACTCCAAGTATGTGAGGCTTGGAACTTACAAGTCCCAAATCTAAATACAACTCTTTGAGCCATATTGCTTCTTGAGTTGCAATAGGTAGATCTCTATACTCTGCCTCAGTTGAAGATAAAGCAACTGTTGTTTGCTTCTTGGAACTCCAAGAAACCAATTGTGAACTTGCAAATGCTAGGTATCCAGAGGTACTTCTTCTATCATCCTTTGCTCTTGCCCAATCTACATCTGAATAGATTTTGATATCCAAATATGAAGAGTAAGGATAGAAAATACCTTCATGAAGTGTTCCTTTGAGGTACTTGAGTACTTTCTTTGCAACATCCATGTGTGGTCTTGTAGGTGAGTGCATGAACTTGCTAAGAACTCCCACACTATAGGATATGTTTGGTCTTGTGTGAGAAGCATATATCAAGCTACCAAGTAAGCTTTGATACTCTTTATGATCATCAATTTGCTCAGCTTCATAAACACTTTGTTTATGATTCATTTCCAAACGTGTACCTGCAATCTTGGTGTTCTCCATTCTAAACTTGAGAAGTAGATCATAAATGTATCTTCCCTGAGTTAGATATATCACTTCATCTATAAAAATCACTTGCATACCTAAAAAATATGTGAGCTCACCTAAGTCATTGATTTTGAACTCCTCTTGCATATGTCTTTTAATCCTTTGAATGCCATTCAAGTCATCACCTATCATAATTATGTCATCTACATATGCACACACATATATAACCTCATTATGATGCCTTTTGATGAAAAAAGAAGGATCTGAGTTGCTAGGATTGAACCCTTGATCTTGAAGGTACGTAATCAACCTATAATTCCAAGCTCTAGGAGCTTGTTTCAATCCATATATTTCTTTCTTAAGTTTGCAAACATAAGATGTATGATTAGGGTTTTCAAAACCTAGAGGTTGTGACATGTACACCTCTTCACTTATCCAACCATTTAGAAATGCATTTTTGACATCAAGTTAGAGGAGTTTCCAATTTTTTGCAGTAGCTACACTTATCAATGTTTTGATTGTAGTCATCTTTGCGATTGGTGAGAATGTTTCCTCATAGTATATACCATGAGTTTGTGAACATCCTTTGGCAACTAATCTTGCCTTGTACCTTCAAATTGATCCATCTGATTTCCTCTTAAGTTTATATACCCATCCACAACCAATCACGTTCTTATTCGATGACATTGGAACCAATTCCCAAGTATCCATCTCCCTCAAGGCATCTATTTCTTCTTTCATAGCCTTTTCCCAATTAGGATTTCCCTTTTCCTCATCATAGGCTGATGGTTCTTCTGAAATTGATTCTTTTTCAAAATAGATTGAATGCTTTGTAACAAATGTGGAATCATAATCCATACCTTTCTGGTTGTCTCTTTTCCCTTGTTGACCTTCTAGGTGCTTGCTTGGAGCATTCTCCACACTCTTGCATTTTTGCTTTGCCTCTCAACTTTCTTGTAATCCTTTTCCCTTTCATCTTGTTCATCATATGTATCACTTCTTGGATCATGGACCTGTGTATCATGCTTTCTTCCTAGTTGATGGAAATCAAAATCAAGATCATATGGTAGGGTTACCTTCTGTTTGTCTTTATCATACATGCCCTTTCATCTAGCTTACCTCTTATTTGTGAAGGTACATGAATATAAGCTAACAACCAAACACCTTTCAATGTCCTATACTAGGTTTTCTTCCATGCCATGCTTCATAAGGAGTCATACCTTGAAGTGATTTGGATGGGAGCCTATTGACAAGCTACACAATAGTTGAAATAGCCTCTACTCATAAATAATATGGCAACTTCTTCTCTTCAAGCATTTTTTTGGTTGATCCAACCAATGTCTTATTTCTTTTCTCTGCAATTCCATTCAATTGATGAGAGTATCTGGTAGTCAGTTCCCTCTTAATACCTTTATCCTACAAGAACTCATCAAATTCCTTGTAGAAGTATTCTCACCTCCATCGGATATGAGTTTCTTGAGTGATCTACTAGTATGGTTCTCTACATGTGCTGGATACTTTTTAAAGCAATCAAACATTTCATTCTTACTCTTGATAAAGTACAGAATATTACATATACTATGGTCATCAATAAATGAGACATAATACCATGATCCTGCCAAATAAGGTTCTTGGCTTGTCCCCCATACATTTGCATGTACTAAGTCCAATAGGTCATTGTGATATAGCCTTTGTGGTTGAATGGTTGTCTTTATGCCTTCCCAATCTCACATACGTCACATCTGTTGATCATGTGTTGCTTTGATATGTCTGGTAGTCCTATAACACTTTGATCTTTGCATATATCCTTCAAGGTTCTTTCATTCACATGTGCTAGCCTCTTGTGCCACACTTCAAGCTCACTTAGGGTTTGGGATCCAAAATTTAATAGAGCTATGTTCGTGGTTTCTCGTACTTCAAAAGTAAAGAGCATACCATGCTTCTCACCTCTGGCTATCTTCTTGAAGCATTGACATGGATCTTCCACAAAAGCTCCATGTTGGGTGAACCTAACTTGCAAGACTTTCTCAACTATTTGGCCTACACTTATTAGGTATTTTGTAATGGTGGAAACATAGAGTACCTTGCTCAGAATGTTTGTCCTTCCATTGGAAGCTTTGACATTACCAATCTTCTCCACATTATGTTTTTTTTCATCCCCTGTTTGTCCTTCATGTCTATGCTTTGGACTTTCAAAGTCGGATAAGAGAGCCATGTTGCCTGCAACATGATTTGAACAGCCTGAATCTATGTAGAATAAAATTATAATCTTTTTTATCTTCCTTGTGGCTTAGATTCATCAAAAGCAATGATTCTTCATGTTGTTGATCTTTAGAATAATTTTTCTAGTCCCTTTTGTTATGGCTTCTATTGTTATTGTTGAAGTTGTGTCCATCTCTTCCTCTATTGCTTCCATATCCACCTCTTCAACTTCCTTTATGGGTCTTTCCATCGAACCAATAGTTTTGAGTGGCATGGTTGGCCTTATCACAGATGGAACATGGTTGGATATTTTGATTTTTGGGTTTGTCATGCTTTGGTCCTTTCTTCCTCCCTTTCCACTTGCTCTTGCTTGCAAACTTGTCTTGTGTAGTCTCTTCTTCATCCTCTTGTTTCTTCTTTCCTTTATGCTTCTTGTCTCTGTTATCTACATATAGAACACTAGTTGAATTACCTTGATAGGAGTTACCTTCCTTTATGCTATTGTTGGCCTCTTGATTGAAGAGTTGTCTAAGAAAGATGTTGAAGTGTGGAGTTTGTACATCCATGATGAGGCCATAGGTTGTGGTGAAAGATTGCCATTGCTTGTCACTTCTAAACACATCCACAATCTGTCTCATGATGGTCTCTTCTTCAATCAGCTCTCCAATGGATCCCAATTGATCTATAACCTCCTTGACCTTTGTAACAAACTCTGAGATGGTTTGTTTTGGAGTCTTCTTCATCTTGTTGAAGTCATTCTAGAGATGATTCTTTCTTGCTTTGATACTAGCAGAAAAGAAAGTCTCTATGGCATTTGAAGTCTCTTGAGATGTCTTGCATTCTCTAATATGTGGTAATATAAAATCAAAGATAGATTTTAGTATGTTTGACCTTGCTTGAGCATCCCTTGCACACCGAAGTGTGAGCTTATCCGTTTCCTCTTGAGTAGGTCCTCCTTTGCATCTTGGAATAGGCATTGCTTCATCACTTGATACAATCCCATATAGATTTCTTCCTTGCATGAGAACTCGGCTCACAAATGAGTTGGCATGGTCTACCCCTATCGTTTTAGAAATTATTCAATTGCATGTTTAGGCCTCCATTTTGATTTGCCAAGTAGCATATATGTGTCTATCAATCTTCTCAATCATTGAAGGAAATCCATCTCCCATCTTGAATTTGCTCTGATACCACCAAAAGAGGTTGGAGAGATTTGAAGAAGCTTGAAAAGTTGGGTTATCAGATGGTGAAGATGGTCATCCAAACCAACATAGGACCTACCCTAACTCCTTGGATATGTAAAATAGATCTTTTGTCTTGTGATTGATGCAATAAAACCCAAATGGGTACTATTTATTGTCCTTTGGAGTTTTTCTCTCCAATCATCATAGCATAAAAGATTAGGAACTTAAAGATCTTTAATTTGTAAATCCAGGAAGTATATTAAGACCACAACCCCTTCTTGATCAATGGAGTCCAAGATTTGTCAGCAAAATCAGCTTCAACAGAGAATTCATGAAAAGTTTATGTGAAATACTAGGGTTTCATATATCTTGAGCGAGGAATAAGCTTTTGAGATGATTCTTGTGCCTAATTCATGCCATTTTTCATGTAGATTAAGATTATTAAGTCAAAAGTTAATTCCAGTACCTGTATCATCAAGATGAGACAATCGCAATTCTACGGGAATGCACATGTCAACTTCGTCAGCAATTATAATGAGAATGGAGATAGAACATGAAGAAAAGAACTTCTAACATCATGAAACACTCAAAGAAGAGCTGATTAACAAGAGAAATCCAAGGGAAACACTCATAAATTCATTAAAAAATCACCATCAAAGTCAAGTGACGAGATTAGGAGAAGAAGATAAGAGATCTCTAATTCTCATTCAAGTCATGTCAATGCAAAAAGAATGAATCTCCTAAAATAGATCACAAATTGACTTATATGCTTTTTCAAGTGTCCCATTTCACACTTGAAAATTACGTTCTCTAGACTTTTCAAGCTAATTTTCTATACATTTGAGAGCTCTAATAATTATAAAAAAATTACATAATTTAATCCTTCTCATGAAGAGGACTGTTCTTCATTTTTACTCCCATCCAATCCTTCTATAATACAAAAATCTAATTTTACAATCTATTTTTTTTCATCCAAAAAGGCGTCTTCTAACATCCTTCCCCTTCTAAACTTTTTTCATCCTTGACAAAAATTCAGTGATTCCATAGTTCTTACTGCTTCTTCTTCCTCTGGTACACTTGAGCCAAACAGGCTTTTCCTTTCTATAACATTTAGCTCATTAACCATTTCAAAATGTGCTTTCCTTCATTGAACAGCTGCCATGGGTTTATCTATCACATCTTTCTTTACGTATTCTGCATAAGCTGTTTCATATGCTGATAGCCTAGAGTCATAACAAGAGAAAGTTTTCCAAAAAATTTTGACTCCCGTTCAAAAAATCCATAGTCAAAAGCATCTTCAAAAATCTGCACATAATGACTGCCCGTAAAATGACTCTATTATAATAAGCCATTAAGCATATCCAATCTAGGGTTTTGCTTAGATAGAAAAGAATTGCATCCGAGGGTGAATTAAATCCTATTTAATTAAGGGTTCTTACATCAGTGTCAATGAAGGTTTCTATATAGGTAAAGATGAGTTTCAAGATTCTTCTTAGTAATATACAAGCTAGATCATTAACATCCTTCAAATTTTCTATCAAGGATTTGGCAGTAGTAAGCACGTAGTTTCTTGTTGGCCAAGCTCCTTTTTTAGGTCCTACAATCTTTCGAAAGTTCATCCATCTTGCTCGGATCTAACCTTCATTCCTTCTTTTCCAAAATACTATCCACTCCATTCTCCTTGCTATTGGACAATATGCCGGGGTTATTTTTAATTGAACATGAACTTCCTTTCAATCTTTATTTTTGTCCAACCATTTGTTTCTCCATGAAGGGTTAGCTTTTTCAAGTAATTCCTTTGTAATTACCAAATCTTCATCATACTCCAAGTACTTGTTTGGTGATATTCCCACCCTCGCAGTCTGATAATTCTTTATACTTTCCAATACCATGCATAATGGTATTCCTAAACCATCTGCTACCCAATGGCGTTGATCAGGACTGACTCCATTCTCTAGAGCAAACTTGACAATCTAATTTTCATATTGATCATGCATCTTTTTGATGTAGCTCATCCTGGTTTCCCTATCTGTGAGTAGTTGTTGTACAAATTCATCTAACTCTTCATCCATCTGCACATCAGATTTCAAAGATTCTTCATAGACTCCATGCACAGGAGAAGACACGACTATATCCTGTATGTTTTCTTATATTACACCTTGTGTAGAAACTTCTTTGAATTGTGAATTTGCCTTATTCTTCCACTCTTGAATTTCTCTCATTAATTTGTTCCTCTATTCTTCCCACATTGCCCTTTCCTTTTCTACCTTTTCACTGAGACTATTGTAACCTCTCATAGCATTAGCTGCATGTGCATTTGCTTGTTTCTCCAGCTCCCTTGCATCTTTTAATTCTTCTTTGAATTGTTCTGCCTGTTGCTTCAATTTCTCAACTTCTTCTTGCTTTATACTTGAATCTTGTATCTCTACTTTTAATTGCCCTTCTTCCATTAGAATTCTATTGATTTCCTCATTAGCCTTGGTAAGTACTTGATATGAAATTTGTAATATTTTATTTTTGGATTCCAATCTTCTGATATCTTCTCCCATCTTGTTGATGGTCTCATTTTGTTTGGCAAATTTATCTTCCAAAAATCCTATTCTATTTTTGTTTTGCACTACTTCAGTCTCTAGTGCAATTTCTCTTTCTAAGTATTTTTCACTTCTCATTTGTTGTTCTTTTAGTTCTTCTTCCAATTGATTCTTTTTTTTATAATGTATTCTTCTATGAATTGATGACCTTTGATGAATTTTGATTCTGCAGCAATACCTCACATAATGATATTTTTGCTTGATGGCCTAAAATATTCAATATTCCTCATTAGTATTTCACAGACTCCTCTAATATCCTTGGGAATTCTTTCGATATCTGTATTAGGCTCATATTGCTTTACTTCAAGTTGTTTATTATTCCATTCCTCTCGAACTTTTGTTTCTGCATTCATCATTTGATCATGACGCTCTTCATAATGCTCCATTTCATCTTGAGTCTGATTTGTAGCTTTGTCTGAGAAATCCTCTAACATTTTTTGATATTGAGATTCATACATTCCTCTTTTATCACCTCCTTGCATCAAATATGAATATAATTTCTTTGTATTGATTTGAGGAGGATGTGGTTCTTTGTCTACTTGAACCTTTATTTGATCTTCCTTTATTTCCTCCTCAGTAACCTCTATTACTTCTGATTCAATTTTTCTAGGATCCAATTTTCTCTTTTGGTTGTGTCACTTCCCTAACTAATTCCTTTCTTTTTCTCCCTACTTCCCTAACTGTTACTGATTTGAGTGGACTTTGCCCTAAACACTTGTGCTTCAAAAGCTAGCTTTAATTGATCATCCATTCCAAGAGCATGGTAGATTATTTTTGTGAGTAGTTGAGCTCCATTCAGAAACTTGTTTGACTCCCAATGCTTAGCAGCTCCTTCAATTGATCATGAATATATGGTGTCATATCAACCACACCGAAAGGTTTGCTTTTATCCTTGTTGTTTAACATTACTAGAGTAACTAGTTTGTGTGACTTGGTATACCTAGGCAGCCTTGGAAAACAAAGCAATTGTAAAAATATTCTGATTGCAAGATCCTCATTGGATTTTGTCCTTGAAGTCTGAGAATTTAATGAATCCAGCATATGTAGCTAAAGTCTCCTTCACAAAGCTCACATCAATCTTTGTACCCATTGAGTAGAAGTTCAAAACATCCTTGATATGATCTGATTTGATCAAAATTTCCACCACTTCATTTTCCCTATTTTTGGCCTTGCACATAAGATATGTTTCTGTACTTCTTCTAACTTCTTGTAGAGATGACATGGCTTGTTCACACCTGTCAAAGTCAATAAAAAACATGGGTTCCTCCAGAAGTTTGTGTAAGCCAATTGCCTTCCACCTTTTCTATGCTACAGTTGATCTTTGAAAATTGTAGAACTCTTGACATATCATAGGATACTTGTAACTTCCTTTTGTCACTGTGAAAATATGCTTACTGGATATTTTGAGGAAATCGTTTTCTTTTTCTATTTGTTCCTATTCAAGACTTCCTCCTGTTCTGATTCCGACTCCACTATTTCTACATCTGTATTTAGGAACCAATGTCCTCTTGATAAGGACATTGCATCCACTTCCAATTCAGCTATTAGAAGTCCTTAAGTCATCTTATGAAAGGAAAACCACACCAAGGCTCCAAATATATCAAATATAAGACTCAAAGAAATTACTTGATTGTGACAGAAGGGAAAATAAGCTTTACACCACTCAACACCACATAATTTGTCTATTTCTTATTTTAGAAACACATGTGCTCGATACGTATAGCAAGATTTTTCTAGGTGCAAATGGAATATCTTAGTATGTTTATATTTATAAGAAAAATGAAGAAATAAAAGAAATTTTCCCAAAACATTATAACCCACAACCCCTTCTACATCTTGCTTTTGTGCTTTTTGGATAATAAAAAAATAAAGTATAATAAAGAAATTACAAGATTAACATATATACAATTATTTACTATATATATATATATATATATATATATATATATATATATATATATATATATATATATTGAATAGTATTTTTTTTAATGATAACAATAGACCTAAGAAAGGTCTAAGTACTCAATAGACCCAAGAAAGATCTAAATACTCTTTTTTGATTTTTTGATTTGTCTCCCCCTTCTAACTCTTCCTTCTTGAGATGAAAAGAGCTTGTTATTGTGCATGGGATTAACTCTTTTTGTGTCTAGTGAGTGCATAGCTTTATAGTGTAGCCCTACACATGCATACTTTGGCAATGCATGTTCTCTATGGTGCAAAATTCGGGTCTTAAGTAATTCACTTAAGTGGTCATTTGATGTAGAGGCTTTCCTCAAAATGTTACTCCTATTCATGGACCCCTTCATATTGTCATGTTGTTGTTGATTTGCAGCTTGTATGTGTTGAAATGACAAAGCAATACTCCTACTCTAATCAAATCCACATATCTAACAAGCTATGGAGGAAGGAATAAAAGATAAAAAAACATGATGAAATAAATTAAAGTAGAAATGGAAATGACTTACATAAAATGATCTATGAGCATGGGGACTCCATGAGGAGAGGAGACACACTCTTGGCAATGAGCTAGAGTGGAATGGCTTAAGGGGAGTGAAGCGGGGCCTTGCTTATATGGAGTTTGGGAGAATTCCCTTGCATGTGGGATATATGTGCTTGCATGACAATGAAAGTAGACTTGGACAAAAGGGTGGAGCATGGAACTCTCAACACCCCCCCTCCATGTGATGACCCTTTTGTTTTTAATATGGGGGACTAGTGACATATGAGATCACTTAGTCCATTTGGTTTTTAGGATCTAAGGACATATGGGATCCTTAGACATAACTTGGACATATGGGATCCAATTTTGGGACATATGGCATCCCTTGGTTTTTAGCTCCATGGACATATGGGATACATGGTGTGTGGGGATCTAGGGATTTATGGGATCCCTAGACATTTAGGGTTTATATCATGGGGTAGATAGTGTTTTTGGAACCATTTTCCTTCTCCTTCTTTGAGCTTTGTTGTAGATGAATTCAATTATTGTGTCAGTCTTCTTGAGATCCATTGATTGGATCCTTTGGTAGAGTCCTCCTTCTTCTTTCATTTCGGATATTGATGTAGAAGCCTTGGTCCTCCTTTCTTAGCATGTGAGATCCATTGTGGGGATCCTTGGGTATTGTTCAGTGTAGCCATTTGGATGTTGTGGCCTTCATAATCTTCTTGTGATGTATAGAGTGTATTCATGGGCACATGATTTATACATATGTATGGCTTTGGGAAGGTCCTACCATGAGTACAACTCAAGGTTGTGTCAGATCCCTTTACAAGAGAGTGTTTGGCTACAATAAATTTGAATGCTTTTGCACAAATTTTAAACGCATGTTTTGTATGTGCATGGTGGTTTGATGCTTGCATCATAATGAATTTACATTTGTAGATCCTCTTGCATTAATATATGTCCATTACCTCTTTACAATGTGTAAAGTACGCAATAACAATGACATCGTAGCTTATGTCAAGAAATCAGGCTAAAATTTTAGAAGAATTGTGTCACGCGTAGTACCTATCTTCGAAGCTCTCCTCTTTATGGTTGTGGCCTGTCACATTCAAAAACGTTAAAAAATGATGATTTTCAATCGAAATGGTTCTAGAGAGTGCCGTTCTAGCACTTAATACATATTGCATCACTCTATGTGCCCGTGAAGATGTCATTATATTCTACATTATCTGGAATTCATGCATCGAGCAGCGTATCAATTCTCTCTCTCTCTCTCTCAAAAATGGCACACTTCTCTCTCTCTCTGTGAAAAATAATGCACTTTCTTTGTTCATGCTCAGAACCTTCACCAGGACTTGGTGAATTGGCGTGTATACCCCATCTGAAAGCTATGTCTCAGTAGCAGATATCTGCACTTTTATCTTCAGGTAGTTGTTAGGGAAATCTTTGGAGCGCAGCAGTAGAAGCGCTCATATCCATCACACAGTAGAAGTGCTTGTATCCATCAGTAAGATTGCAACCACACTCTCGCTGTCTTCTTCCACATAGCCGGTGGGCGCATGATGTCTTCACTCTCTGTGTGTACCCGACAGGAGGTTTCTCTACATACATATATTGTTCATGCGTCAAACGGTCTACATCCGAACGTGTTCGCGTCAGCCCAAGGCTGGTATAGGTCGACACTTTCCTCTATCAAAGGCTTGCAGCTGCAGGATTTTGACGAAGAGAAGCATGGAACCATGTGCATCCATGAACGTGCTTCACACGGGTTCACTTCTCATCTTACTATGGAGCAGGCAGGAGCTCTAACATATCCTTCATGTGAAGTTGCTGCTTTAGATCTCCTCTTTCTGATGATCGGGACGGGACTCGACTCTTCTCTTTCTGATGATCTGGACTCGACTCTCTTACTCACCCTCTTGATCTGCAGTGTTTTGTAATGGTCTATCTTCTTTGAACTATGTCTGATCTAGTAGATATCTTCAGAAGAATTTTTCCACGAGTTCTTTGGTGAGCTGCACAAGCCCTTCAGATCCTTGTTGAAACAACTTCCTGCTTAGAACTGCTTGCATAGAGGATCAACAATAGTTTTTGAGTGCACACAAGACTAGCAACACATCAGCGATGCTTGCTTGAGAAGAATTTGATGGGTTTCTCTGAAAAAAAAATCACGCATTCAAATTAGCTATACAGCAACTCCGGTTCTCTCTGCCTCTACATGTAAGAGGTTCCCTTATCTTCTTGTGCTAATAGATATTACAGTAAGCCTCTCCTTCACCACTATCATTCATCTTATGCTTTGCGGGCCTTCATTACCTAGTTTGCTTCATGGTGAAAGCCGATAGTGATATGAGATATGCCACGAAGAGCTGGAGGTATTCCCTTCTTCTGGTGTGCTCAGTTTTTTTTTAACCCTGATAAGAACTCGAAGCAGGTTTCCACAAAATGTTCTAGAGCATAAGCCATGGACTATCGTTGATCGATAGTGCTTATAAGCACTTGTTAATGAAGAAAACACAAAAAAGAGACTAAGATATATGGTGCTTACATCAATTCTATTAGAGATTCTAATGAAACAAAGTATTATGATATGAATAAGCATGGTGATATTGTTCAAACTAAATGATGAAAGGAAATAGTGTTTGGGAGCACTGTTAGTGTAAAGGGAGTGAGGGAGGGATTACAACAAAAAGCGTATCTATGCTAAAGGTGATGAACAAAATTGAGAACATGAATCCAAAGAAAATGAACATATGCTCTAATACCATGTTGAAATGACAAAGCACTACTCCTACTCAATCAAATCCACACATCTAACAAGCTATGGAGGAAGGAATAAAAGATAACAAAACATGATGAAATGAATTAAAGTAGAAATGGAAATGACTTACATAAGATGCTCTATGAGCATGGAGACTTCATGAGGAGAGGGGACACATTCTTGCCAATGAGCTAGAGTGGAAAGGCTTAAGAGGAGTGAAGGGAGGCCTTGCTTATAAGGAGTTTGGGAGAATTCCCTTGCATGTGGGATATATGTGCTTGCATGAGAATGAAAGTAGACTTGGACAAAATGGTAGAGCATGGAACTCTCAACAATATGTGCATTCCTACTTTTTTCCTCCAATACCATATTGGATTTTCTGTTTTCTTGCCATTTTGATTTTTTATTCTAGATTTCTATCACTGACTTACATCTCTTTCTTTCTCCTTTGCAGTACAACTTTTAGGTCTCCAAATCTGCTTCGTTGTTAAATATTGACTATCTTTTTGATCCTTTGGTTTCCAAATTTGTTTTTTCTTTTGGTCATAATAATGAG